>LGSN01000665.1:0-21305 GCA_001314375.1 Phytophthora podocarpi | reverse complement strand
GGACATCAACCAAATAAACAATCACTTCAAAACTTTCCATCAACTACTCAAGTCTTCGACTCCTGCCGAAGTCTCCGACGACCAACTACCGTGGTCCAAGTCTTCTGCGTTCCAAGCTTTAACATCTTCAACAAGCATGAAAAAAAATCTTCTTGTTGCTGCACAATTAACTACGACTATTGTCAATTCCGCCTAAATTTGCGATGTTAGCCGTTTGACTTGTCGACTCCTGTACAATTCATTTACGACAATCGATCGGAGCAAAAACATATGTTCTTGGAATTTCACTTAAGTCCGATTTCGTACTTAAAAATGTTCTTAGTCAGCTGAAGTGATTAGACGATTTGGGCGATTTGTTCGGCGGTTTCGCCCTAACGATTAAAAAAACCCGTTGAAACTTCGAGTAGAACGCGCTACACAGACAACGACGGTGAAATCCGCCGGGGTCGGATTTTTCAAGTATAATCATAATCTCGGAAGTTTCCCTAGTGTATTCTGATTGGCTAATACATGTATGAGCATTGAGTATACATAAAATATATAATATACAACAAAAATGCACAAATTACACGGAACGTACGCGTTCTACTAGAAATCCAATATGCTTGGTTGATCGCAACGAACGACATGGGTGTGTTTTTGAACTATGTCGGATTCCACCATCATTGTCTGTAACTAACGTCCTTAGGTCCATTCTCAACCGGGGTTTCGTCGCATGGGACGGAATACCCGTCTCCGATTGGTTTCTGGGCTAGGTGGTTGAATGCTATAAAGTACAGAAATAGACGCACATGCGACGAAGTCGTCGCACGACGACATATAGGGGTCGCACGAAGAAACACCAATCATATCGCTCACAACTTTGCTAGCAAATAGATTTTCCCCGAGGTAACCTTGGCTCGTTAGCAGCTCATCTGTCACTCTCGAGTTCATCCGCCAGCTAGCACTTTTCCGCTTCCATCCATACAGCCACACAATGTTTGGGCCACTTCCTCCTGCCGCAACCCAGCCAGCGCGGCGTCGTCCGACCGACGACACAGAATTTTGTGCTGTCATTTGCCTACAGTCATCTTAGTCATAGTTAATTCCAAGCAAGATGGTAGTGACCTGCGCGTCGATCGAGAACGAATCAAATGGAGCACACATGCAGAACGTCTATTGCTCGATGGCGAGTTTAAACAGTACTATCGGATGCGTTTGCCGGGTCCGAACGTTTGCTCTCGCTGGTGGAGAACGAACTTGCTGTTGACCCTTTGCAATGTGCCCACGAGAACTTGGTGAGCCGCCTGTGTCATCCACGGGAATGCTGCAGACGTGTTTATCTTGGTTGGCTGGAGGCAGCTACCACCCCATACGAATTTGTTTTATAGAGGGGGCCTTCTATGGATCGTACATGCTATACCGAGAGCAATAAACGGAGGCCAAAGGTTGGCTCTTGAATTTCCACTGACTCGTGACGATATGGAGGCTACGACAGCCGGATTACGTACATTGAGTAGTTTGAGTGCTATACGTGGGTGTATCGGGGCGCTCGATGACCGATTAGAGTACCACGTAGCAAAGAATGTGGACGCGTTACTGCATTTCTCTCTGGCCGTTATCAACGTTACGGGGTAACGTTCAGGTTGGTGCGGACAACAGATGACTCTTCACAGCTATGGCTAGACGTTCTCCTGGAAGTCGAAACGATTCGGCGGTGTTCCTACAATGAACACTTAGTCACGTTCTCGCTGGGATTAGATGCCCTTATTTCGTTATCGATGACAACACATTTCGGCAAACACGTGAGATGTTAACACCTTTCAACCAGGCACAGTTGAAAGGAGTGCCGGATCGCGACAAGTATATTTTTTTTTGAGTCAGTGTCGGATTTGTATCGAGATGGAATTTGGTCTTCGGTGAATAAGTGGAGAATTTTCAAGAGGCCTCCGTGTATCAGTCTGAGGAATACATTGCACATAATCCATGCCTGCTTGCGTCGTCACAACTTCTGTATCGATCAGAACGGCATTGAAATCCCTGATACAGTCAAGCGAATCATGAAAACAATGCGGTGAGAGGTGCGTACGTAGAACGGTAGCAGATATATATCATAAAGCGGAACTCAGTGTGAGAAGGAAAGCGGCAAAGTTGTCGAGCTCCTAGACGAGTCTACACGTGAGTTTGGCGTTTAGCATATCGCTAGTAAATATTTGCATCGACTACCACACAATCTATTTCCTCGGACACGCGAGGAGGAAATGCAGAATGATAAATATACATAACCGTCAGCCATGTGGTGAAACAGGACATGCACGTCAGTCATAGTGGTGTGCCGATACTAAAGCGCCTTGCAGATATTGTCGAGCCTTTTGAGATGCCCGAGGGGCTGATCATTGCTTTGGAATTGAACTATCTTATTAGTCTTACGAATGAAATTTGTCGATCAACGACTGTCGTTCGTGTAGGATAAGATGGCGCTCCTCTTATACTCTCTGGTCTGAAGACCCTCTGCACTTAATAATGCTCGGTCCACATCAGACAGTTGATGGCGAATATCACTTAGCATAGCTAGGATGCTCGACTTCTCCTGAAGTTTCGTGGTCGTGCAGCCAGCAGCACTCTCCGCTTCCATGAGACAGCCACTCACATATGTGGCAAGCGACGTAGCTAAGCTGTCAAGCGATTGCACATCTCGCCCCTTTGCTTTTGAGGGGGTCGAAATAGTGGCCGGGGTCTGAGCAATGTTTTGGTCGAGGGAGTCAACTTAGTCTTTGTCCAGCATGCCGCTCTTCACAAGGATGTTTAGCTCTGGCTTCACCAGCACGACAGCACAATAGCGTCATTATAATCATCACATCAACTTAGATACTTACAGCATTGCACCTATGTCGAGCCATTTACTTCTACATGTCGTATAGTTTCTTGGCGGAGTGATCTTTATCTACGGAGGGATCAATGCCGACGAAAAAGCGTTTGTGAACATGAACACGTTGTGGATATGACCTTCAGGGTTAACCATCACGTAAGCCACGTGAACATCCTGCAAGAAGCGGCTCTAATCGTTAACCGCCCTTATGGCGAGCACAACGTGTGGAGGTTTGCCACCTGTGTAGAACATCGTGTGTAAGTAGATGCCAGAAACAAAAGCGGCAATACAGATAAAATCTGACCGGTATTACCTGACTGGCTGAACCTGGTCGAAAACCCATCAGAGAAGAGGATGTGAAGGAAGCAGTACCAGCAATGCTTTGTGCGCGAGTCCTGTACATTCTCACGTTCTGTCGAATTTCCCAGCATGAGCCCACCATACATAATTTTGGCTAGATCATGACGTCGCAGAATGGCAATGCGTTCGTCTTTTTTCTTGGCTCTGTCAGTGATCTTTAAGGAACGGCGTGTACATACCTTTTTAATAGCATCCGCTGTCCACGTATTATAGCCATCAGGGGGCGGAGCTGGTGTGGTTACGGCAGGTGTTGCTGCGATGAGTGTTGAATCGCTCTCGTCAGAGCTATCCGGTTCTACCAGCCTATGGGAATGCATGTCACCGCCTTGTAACGGCTAATTGGTAGCGACTATGTGAGCGGAGGCGAATTAACCAGCCTTGCTTGACTATGAGACGGTGTGATCCCATGTGATCCGAATGATAATTGGCTCAGAGAAAAGCTGAGCGCGGGTTTTCGGTGGTCCTGGCTGACCTAGGTCTCCGGTGGATAGGGCAGCCATTGTACTACATGAGGACCGAGCTTTTACTGGGGCGTACGAGGGTCATGCAATCGCTGCGCAGCATAACATACAGATTGTTGTGTGGAGAGGTGTTTGGGCTGCTGGTGCGCTCCTTGTCGGCTTTGCTGTTGAGGATTGAGCGTGGGCCAGTACTGGTAAGACAACAACATGTACATACACGCCACAAACACACCCACGGTCGCTTTCGTATGTACCCGAAGACTAAATCCAGCAAAGAATATCCGCAGGGGTCTCTTATCGATTGAATCCGAGTCAACGGCCCTCAGTGGCGCTCTGGTTGCTTCAAGAAGTGAGCACCCCGTTCGGTCGGCGGACTGCCAACGGTGGTTGAAGTGAACTGCCCAATTGTCGTGCATCGGCGAATATCGTATTTGAGATCTCCTACTTCAGAGAGATCTCCTGATTCAGACCGAGCAACAGCCAATGACATCGCTTACAGCCTCCTGCTCAGCAGACTAGATCTCCTAATTCCTACTGTAGAAATAGTGCGAAGTGTAACAAACGGCCCACATATATTACAAGAAAGGTGCTATGGCAAGTCTCAAAAGCGCAGGAATAATCTGCCTCAACAATGAAGTCATGATTTATATACAAAATCCAAGATAATAAGACGCCAAAGGCAGGCGTGCTTGGTACGGTCAACATCGACGCGTAAATGGTTTAGAATGTTATAAGTTTTTCGGTACCGATATTATTTATTAAGACAGATTAATGTAGATAACATTCTTCAACAGTTGCGGTGCGGCACAAGTAACTTACCTGTACTAACACCACTCCTTTCAATGTGAAAGCGCCACGAGGCAACAACTAATACATATAATTTGGGCAAAAACATAGTGAACACAGCTATGCGCTGCTGTGATTAAGTGTCGATTCGAAGGGCAGCGATCGTCATTAAGCAGACTATGAAGCTGAACAGAGTTGTCTCGACTCAGAGCCAGCTCTTCAATCAACTGCTGGAAGAGGTTCCTGTAGTGCACCATGTCGTCGATAGCCGTCGTGGCATCAATAGTCTAGTTACTGAAGATGTAGACAGCTACTATAGACTTGTAAGAAGTATAATACGTAGATCGTAGTACTTGGCAATGCCAATCCTGCTTTTCAAGCGTATCGGTATTGTACGGAGATGCGTCGGTACGTGTACAGCTCTTGTCCATATTGCAACACTTCAACTTCAAGATTATGTGGTCTGAAGTAGGAGATCTCAGATACGGTAGGTGTCTAAGCTTAGTCGCATGAGCATTCTCAACCGCTGCGGTCACATGCGACCGCATGGTGCAAAACCGTGCGATCGACCGGTTTAAAATGGGCCTTAGTGGCGTTCTTAAACTCAAATGAAACAGGCCCTTATTAGGGCCTGTTTCATTTGAGTATTAGTCTGGAATAGCAGCGAAATAAGCTGTTCAAACGAAACGGAACTCAGAATAGCCAGAAAAAACAGGATTAGTACATCATAGGAAGAAAAAACATATTAATTAATTTCCAGGGAGGGTCACAACTCCCTTAAAACGAGCCCATTAACCTATCGTGCTCCGTGTAATCATGCCCAGCAACTACAGGGAAGCTTAACACCGCTCTCTCCAACCATCCCCACCCGTTCTAAGCTCCACCAGTTAAAGGGTCATCTACTTTGTTGCGTACAATCTCGTACCGGTCCGACGAGGTCGTTGAGGTGCTCCCGCTTCTCGGAATCACCAACAGTTGCTATTAAATGTGACGGTTAAAGCAAATTCCGAGAATAATTTTTCCGCTCGTTAGAGGGTCAGTACGCCCCTCACACTCTAAACCTACAATATACAAACAACTCCTGTGAAATCGAATGCTCAAATCCGGGCACACGCACCAGCGGTATTCCGAGAATAGCTTTTTGGCCAATCAGGGCACCGACGTTTAGCGATAGGGACAGGACCGCTATTCTTATTCAAGATATTTCTTAAATGAAACAGGCCCTAATCTGTTTTGAACGTGGACAACCAATGATGACGTGTGAGCCTATCTATCTATCAAGATTTTCTTGCCCTCATAGTCAAAATCGACGTCCCACGAAGAAAAATCAACGCGGTGTCAGATGAGTACAAGTACTTCTTTCACCAGTACAAAGCCAAATAAAGGCCATGCAAAAAAATATGTTAGCCAATCAAAATCCATTATGATAAAATTACTGCTATCGGCCAATGAAACGTGACTGACTGATTTACTCCACATGCAAATGGCTAGGGCTTCGTACGGCAGCGCCACATGGATTGAAATGCGAGAATTGCGAAAATGCAATAACTGGCACTAACGTTTCGAAACACAAAAAGAAATGCAAGCATCAAAGTGCGCGAGTCTCGCAGCGACATCCAGAAAAAGTCGTGGGAGAAGAATCCCGCAAAGCAGGCCGGCACACAGTGCAGATGGCGCGTGACTCAATCGTTGGAGAAACCTGAAGGTACAGTGAGAATTTTTAAATTAATATTTGTATATTGTACTCATGTGTAATGCATGCAATACAAGAGATTCAAGCACAGCTTCGCGGGTTGGACTTAATCCCCTCTCCCAAACCCCACCTGTGGGACTACGAGGTCATGCACTTGAGAAACTTAGCCATAATGGGGATTTATTCGAATATGTATTTGCCCACGTAGGCGAACTACGTTGTGATAGTATTTCAACAAGAAATTTACCAATTTTGCGTGTTACAGATGGAGCACAAAGCGTTGCCCCCCCCCCTCCCCCCGAGTTCCAGATCGAACCTGTACGACGTATGCTCCAAAAAACGTGAAAGGCATTTGGCGAGTACATGGCGCGCATGGTAGAGGCAAACGAAAACACGATTATGGGTGAATGAATTCGTCTGTAAAAGTACCGGAGCTACTTGCAAACGGCATACAATAAGAAGGTCGAGATTTTGCTACGGCAATGCGAGGAGGTACGTGTTGAGGATATGGAGCCGGAAGCTCCGGTCCAAGAACAGATTGATATGTTTGGGGAATGCAAGGTTTACGTGACTCTGGCTGAGTTGGAGGCGATCTGCAAGGGGTGTTTTGTTGGAAAGGACAACGCGTAGGAGACCAAGATGAAGGCGAAGACGGAGGAAGTCATAGCATAGCGCTGCTTTCGGGAGCCGTTTGACCTTGATTCAGATAGTGAGGACGCGTAAAGGCACGGTGTGGCCCAACATAATTTCATAGACCTAGTTACACCTGTAACACAGGTGCTGACAATACTAAAAGTACTAGGACAAGACCACAAGTACTACGAAAGACCGAAAGTACTAAACAAGATCAAAGGTATTAGGGTAAATAAGTACTGTCGTAGTATTTTCAGGCTTTTCATAGAGCAGTAGTACTTTTGGTCTTGTTACGCTTCATACGTGTGTCTTGGCGTCTTCTAAATATTATCTGGGTACGTTTAGTTTTGTCAAGATCGGCACAGTACTATCTTGCAAATTGATACTTTGACCCTCAATTTCATAGATGTTTACTAACGCAAGGCTGGGAATTGATTGGTCGCAATCTGGTTTTGAATATTTTGTTGTTTTGGCTGGCGGAAGTCTCTTCCGATGTGGGCATAAGGTCGATGGCCCGTTTAGAACAAATATCTGATGCGTCTCAGAACTTTTGCTGTAACTCGCCGTAAATTTGGCTGATAGTAAAACGAAGCGCACCGATCAAAAGATCGTGATTCGGACTATCCCGTCGACTTTTATAGCTTGTGGCAGGACCTCTCACAAGGGATAATAGTTCCTTGAAAAGGAGTACCAAATTCAGACCCCGGCCAGTTTAGTGCAGCCAAACATATAGGGATTTGTAGCGGGGGGGGGGGGCATCTGCCTTTGCCATGTTGACTGCAAAAGCGAACATACACAATATACGGTTGTCTATATTGACGGGAAAGCGCGGTGCTTGTGGATGGTTGTGATGATACTGACGATAACATGCCAATTCGTGGTGGCAGCCTCGGCCGTGGACGGGCACGACATCAGCCAGTCTGAGATGCAGCTAACTAACCCCGAGGTTCGATCGGTGCGCACCCTGGACATGGGCTCCTGAAGTGGATCAGACGAACCAGTCATTGAGGACCAAAGGTGTGTGGAGCAAGACTCTAGTTCTAAACGCAAGGGGCGAGGCGGCCGCTTCAATCGAAGGTGGAAGTCTACTCGTTGTTCATTTCCGAGTACATTTGCGCCAAAGCGCAGTACTGTTCGGAGGTCTGTCGTTCAGCGAGAGCACTACTCAGGCGATTACATCGGAGACAGCGTCCCGCTAGCGGACGATGCATTCGTGTCTGCACAGTGAACATCAATAAAGAGCTGCACAGGAAAATGGAGGAAGAACTGGCAAGTTGGATAGTAGCAAACATCGTTGTTGTCAGTGACCCCGGCATTAACAGACAGCATGTTGAACAGCTCTGGGTGGCAGACCTCGACCAATCCCACCCCATTCCTGGCCTCATGCAGATTGGGACCAAACGGGTAGCGATGATTTTCAATGAATAATCCTGAGAGAACCGTGTGATGAAGCATAGCATGCGCTACTCGCCCGCTCGTCGATCGATGTGTGTTTCAATTCGACTCGCAAAAGCACGCGATCTATGAGCTATTGGCACGTATATTCACCACGCACCGGAACAACATGGGGAGGAAGTTCACTCGGAATGGGCTTGGATACAAACTCGGGTAGTTGAAGGACGTGTCAGTCGAGCGATGGTGTCGGTGGTCGGAGACTTCAACACATATCCCGATGACCAGATAGACAGATTAGGAGCCTCATAGCGGGTATGGGGGTGCACAGGAGAGTAGTCGGCAGTTTGCTACGTGGACAGATTCTCTGAGCCTAATCTCTAGCTGTCGGAGCAGACATCCGGACATGCCACCAGAGAACCCGAAAATTTCAATTTATACCTATTTCTAAGAAGGGCAACAAAAGATATCGTGGGGCGATATCACATCAAGAGAAATAAATAATTGGAAGCTCACTGCAAAACTAGATTATCAGTTAAGCGTACGAATATTAGCCTAGATACATGCGTCAACCGTTGTCACGTCCCAGTACTTGTTGTTGACCTTCAGAAACAGGATCAGATCAAATGGCAGCGGCGACAGACGGTTCCGTTCGTAGCGAAGCACCATGCGAGCCACAGTGAACAGGCGCTCGACGATGTTGGACGTCGGTGGAATTACATCCAGCAATATGTACAAACTTGGGCGTCGTCCACTTTGCGCTGCTTCAGCAAAAAATTGTCGGCGAAGCCTATTTTGGTGTCCTCGGCTTCGCCAACAGAATTCGTGGCTGGTCGCAGGAAATGTTGCAGCACCGCTCGCTCAGAGCAAATAAGTCGCTTGGTTTGGCCACCAAGTACCTTCACCATCCGGACTCAAACTCCGGGGAGTGAACAATGTCAGCGTTTGGTTCTACAAAAGCGAAATAGAGTAAATAGTTAGTCACAAAACCAAACTCCATAGTTAACTGTAGACTTACCCAGGTAATTTCCAAACGCTGGCTTGGCCTCCAGCAGACCGTTAAGCAGGTCACACGCGTCCAGCAGGTTCAGGTCATCTGACTGCGGTTTCTTGGACACGGACTCGACATCGCCCATCTCCTTCAGTAGTGCCTTCAGCTTCCGGTTAGCTGCCGGAGACGGCATCGACTCAGCCAACTCTTCACCATCAGCGCTGATATATTCACGCAGCTCAAAATAGCGCTCCAGCATCGAGTACGTCGACCCCCAACGAGTGGCTTGGCGCATGTTTGGTCGGAGGGAAGTCTTGTGTCTATTTGGTTATACAAACATAAATGTTAGAAACGAAATTTGTCCATAATAAACCTTGCCCTTAAAGAAAAAACATTTCGTACCTCAGTTTTGTCGCTTGGTTGGTCGCGCGTAGGCATTTCATGAGTGTCTGCACTTTCTCCAACGCCTCCTCGAAGGATCCAGAAAACTGCGTACTGCCAGGTTAAGATGATGGCTGGCGCAGCCAACAAGCGGAACACCCATGAGCCGGGCGAGCCGCTTGTTTACTGCACAGTTATCCCCAACTATAAATATCGCGTTAGAGTGGGCCTTACCAAAAAATGGTAGGAACGACGCCAGCGCAGCCATATGGATCTCAACGTTGAGCGTATCGTCCGGGCCGTTGATTATCGGAGTAATAGAGAGCAGAGAGCACTGGCGAACGCCGTTGAACTCGAAGCAGCCGTACACTGTCAGGTAGTGCTCAGCGCCATGCGTTCATCCGTCGAGAATCGCACCGAACTTCTCTGGAAGCTCTGTACCGATGCAGTGCCTTGGTCACGTTCTCCATGTCGAGTGCGATCGTCTTCTTACACACGGGCGCCAAGTTAGTGTATCTAACATTAAATTTAGACAAAGTTAACTCAAAAGGCGGTTACACGACACTAAAGATTACATTTTCTTACCTCCTCCGTCTCCATCTTAACGAAGGAGAACGGGAGGTCCCCCTTGACGAGCCATGTAAGCCATGCGTACCGGTTGGATGCTTTCTGGCGTACCCACGGAAGCAGGGTCCCCGTGGCGGTGGTGCTAGCGGCTTCTATCTCGGCTTCAAACTAAGGATGGTCAGACCGCACGTGGGACACCAGATTGGAATACCCCGTTTTGGGCGCTTCCGAGTCTTCCCACACGCCTTGCAGATTGGAAGACCAGTCAGGTCACCTTCCTCGGTAAGGAAAGACTTGAAGTAGAAGGAGGCGACTTGCTTCGGCGTGAAGTTGCTCTGCATGCGCTGCGAGGTTACGAGCGAGTCGGACATGGAGATTGTGATGCGAGGTAGCTTGGTGGTAGAATTCAAATTGCAGAATGAGCTGGTACAGATGTGACTGCAATGCGGGGATCTTAGAACCAACCACGAACTGTTGGTTGTCGTGGGCTAAGGAAATAAATTGTGTGTGGGTACATACAAAACCCCGTAAATAAATATCGTGTTTGGAGCACCCCGCTTAAATAAATTATTTACGGAAATTCCATAAATATATTTTTCGGGTCACCTACTTGCCACGCTATACGTACTCCAGGGATGGAATATTTACTTTGTTAGACGCCATTAATGTATATGGAGAACCTGGGTCCGCCGTTGAGGCTAGCACAGTGTGGCTGAACAGCATTACAGAAGTGATCACGTTGGGACTTCAGTAGTTATTCTGAAGGATGAGCGAGGCGTGCATGTGGCCCGGACTTTTCAGCAGGTTGTTCCTATCGAGGTCGTAAACACACATAAAAACACCGGAGGAAATGCCCTGCTTCACGGAACACACGACCGGTTTGATGAGTGCTACGAAAATCCGACTGATTGATGAGATTGGCGCGGAAAACAGCACGCATGAGCTGATTATGCTGGAGAATGCTATTGGCAATATATACTCCTGTCTCCACGCTACTGCAAAGAAACTTGGGGGTGGTGTCACTCAGGAAGAAGACGATGTGGTCGAGGCGCCGAACGTGGCAGGAATAACGTCGACACTGGTTCGCTAGCGGGAGCATGAAGGTGTCCCTTCGGAGTACGTTGGGGAAGACACCGCCTCCGGTTACGGATCACGGTGTAATTGTTCACGACGAGGCAGGAGCTCGCTACACGGAAGACTGGGCTGAGGTACAACATGAACTAACTGCTCTGCTAGACAACTGGATATCCGCTTCCGAATAACCCAATCGCTCAATTTATCTGGATACCAAAGCCCTAATAGGTTACCCCGTTCGCACGGGAATGGGTTATTCCTGACATTAAACAAGGAGGTCTATGCCACGGCCTAGCAAGCGCCGGTAAAACGTTGGAAGAATATCGCTATACAGCGGAGATGCGGCGGCCATCGACCGACAATTGAAACCGCACGTCGCGGCCGGGTATGGAGGAATCTCCCAAGAGATGTGAGTCGCTACACCGGCAGCTATTAGACATCGTGATCGCCGTGTAATCGCACTTATTGTACTTACAGAGCTGGCCCCGCAAATCCCCCGACGGATGCAAATGATTTCCTGCCCAAAACGTCCACGGTGGAGCCAACACTGGACAATTCAAAGGGTTTTGGCGCCCGATTACGGTTCAATCGTCCTTCGCTAATCATCTTTTCTTGGTGATTAAGCAGTTTGTCGAGGACGGCATTCCCATCAGTCCACTGCAGCATGGTTTCCGGTGCGATAGATCTGTTGCTGACGCTGCGCTTCTGACAACGTTGCTGATCGAGGGGGCAACAGAGATTGGCGAGCGGCTGTTTTTGGTATTAAAAGACTGCCTCAAGTGTTACGATCGCATTCCTGCATGGTTAATAGAGCTTCTGGTTCTAGGTATGGGAGTCCCGGACACGGCGTGAAAGCTGATGATAGATTTAGTAGGCCCAGGTGAAATTGAAGTGAGGACCGCCACCGGATGGCTGACAACCGGTGAGCGGGAGTTTGGTACCGGACAAGGTTCAATTCTCGCTATTCTCCACATAGGAGTCTACATGGACTGCTTACAAGAACAGCTGGCCAAATGTACGGATGCAGTCCAAATCCGTCACCACCAAGCGGGCACTGGTATTAACATCGGAAGCACCATGTTCGTCGATGATCAACTCGATGTATCCACATCGTATTAGGGATTGCTCGATTGCTCGATTGCTCGATTGCTCGATTGCGCGACGATTACACACATGTTTACCGGGAAATTTGCCACAGGTGCTGTGTTTGACTCTGCCAAGCCGTTACAGATGTACCTGGCCCAGTCAACGAAGCATTATCCAGCCGCGCTCCTCAACGGCGGGCACGGAACACCACAGTTGCTACAGATCGTCGCCCCCGAACAGGGTTTTTAGCATATTGGTATTTCCCAAGGCTGCGTAGACCAATGGGGGGCTTCGCTCGACGCCATTTGGCAGAGACTCATCCTAGACTCTAATCGGGTAAAAAGGTTCAGCTTGTCGCTACCAGAATTTCGATACGTCGCCAACTATATTTGAATCCCGCGACTGCGATACCGGTAGGACCTCGGCGGAACTATCACTATGGCGAAGAAGGTTGACAAATTCATTCGACAAGTCGCTCAATCGGTACTGAGGTTGCCGCGTTATCTGCACACGTCTGTTTACTACTACAAAGTCAATCGATTGGGTCTGGAAAGCTGTGTGTCTGACGCTAACAACCATCGCCTGGTCGAAGCACTTTTCGTATTGGACACACCGGAACTACCAGTCTACCATCTCATTGCCGAACGCTTGGAGTGTGCCAAGTGCAGGCCGGACTTACAGAAAATCCGTTATGCCACCCCATTCGCCCATCTAAACGAACCCGAACATGGACAGCACAGACCATCCAATATGCTGCGTCATTCAACCCACCACTGACCCTGGCAGTGGCCTGGGTTCATCGTTCACACGCCCGATCACAAAGAGCAAATGACCGACCACTTATGACATTTACGCCTACAGAACAGCAACAGACGTTGGTGTCGATCAACTGGAAGGGAGCGTTTAAACTTCGCTACGTTGGCGATATTTGCTCCGATATGGAATCCTATTTGAGCCTATATCATACCGTTAGCAGAGGAGCTTCGCCATGGGCATTGAAATGACAAGGATCGTGCTAAGGTTACCAACCTATATCCTCAGTGGTCTGAGGTGTTGACGGAACCGACGACAAACCAACTCCAGATTCCGGTCGGATATCTCCCCACGCCGCGGGGGTCAACGCGGTTTCAGCTCGCATTGTTGTGGGTCAGTGGATGGTAGCCGTCAAGATGAACACAGAAAAATCCGAGCCGGTAGTTGACCATCACGAGATCGGATACCGCGAGATAGGGGACATCTCAAGTCATCCGCTCGACTGTACAATTCTGATTCGCCGGTGGTACGAACGACCACAAGGAGGCGGTATCTGGTACGAGCGGCCATACCGGGTTGGAGAGGAAAGATTTGAGGCAGAGTGTGTGTTAGTGACACCTACCTATCTGCCTTTTGCGTCGTCGGGTAGGCAACGCGTCATCGTATGGACATCGACCGAAATCAATGGGTTGCACGGGGTTAACGACATGCGACAGCTCTCGTTAAAACAACTTCAGTTTGAGCAACGTGTGCACCTTCACGCACCTTCGAGCACCTTTGAGCACCTTCATTTGAGTAACTTCCAGCAACTTCGAACAAGTTTGCGCACCTTCGTTGGAAGTTTGACGTGGTGTGCTCTAACTTGAATATTCGGAGTAGCGCTACTTGAACCGGCCGTTCAGGGCACGTGAACGGCCCTAGGCACTTCCGTGCGAGGCCTGCAGTAGGATATCAACGAAGGCAAAAAAGCAGCTAATAGGTGTGGTGTCCTCCTGCATGGCTTCTTACATTCTGTTTAATCTGAAATATTAGCCCTACGTCAAAGCACAGCTTCACTTCGAGCTGTCGACTTGAAGTGCTGGCTGATATTCTTGTCGATAGCTTGAACGTCTGGCCAAACCCTGAAATCTGCATCAGTGACATCTTGAGTTTCATCGCAATCGCACAAGATCTGCCACATAATGCAAAGTCACATGGCAGCGACATCGTTGTGCTCACGCTCCTTTCCTGCTTGAACATGGCATCTCCGGTGACATGGCAATAAGCCTTGGCAAGGCAAAGCACACCACAACTCACCGCGTCGCGTTGCTTTGGCCGGAGTCGCATCACTTCCTTCGTGGTTGACGAGAATATCGTTCTCACCTCAGCTAAAGCCTCTGTTGGCTTCGCGTTAACTGCTTCATTTTCATTTGATCATTCCTCCAGTCTGCATCCGTCTCATCCAGGCGAGCACTGCTTACTTGGGTCTGTGTGCTCCCCGTCAGGATCGCCCGTCTTCTCGTTTTCGTTGTCGCGTGCATGCCACGCTTGAAGAAGCGGTAGCGTGAATGTTTTCCACTTGGTTCTCAACAAATCGATATTGGACTCTACGCCAAGAAGGTCGTAGAGAACTAACATGAAATCTCGCCCATTTGGGGTCGGGCTTGGCGTTTTACTGAGAGCCGGGAGACTGACAATCTGGATGAGCCAATGCTTCAACGCTCGCATGTAAACGGGAATGATAACATGGGCGTACTCTTTCATCGAGTTCGCTGGAAACACGAGCTTGCCATCCTCAACGTGAATCGAATCCACCGCGTATTACAATACCGTTTGATGGGAGAATAAATACTGCAAAGCACAGTGCACCACCGTATCACCCAGTCTTGCTTTTCCAGCGAGATGACCCACAACATCGGTCAGCTCTAAGAATCCCCCTCTCCCCGATGCACTAGCTCTCAAAGTGAATTTCCTTTTCCACCATGACTCCGCCAGAAGTTGCGCAATTGTTTGGGCGATGCGAGGGATGAAAGGCATGGAGCCATCGTGCGATGGAGCATCGGCGCTGTTGTACTGTGTCTAATCGCCCCGATCCCACTCCAGATCTTCCTGATATCGGGTCTTGCGCTCGCAAGCTACATAAATTTGCTTCACTACATCGGCATGCCTCCTGGTTATACCAAAAATGCACGTACCGTTCAGTTAGCCACACTCATAAATGACGATTCACGACAACGGCATTTACCTTGTGAATTTCCCGTGCGTCGCCAGGATGTCTACTGGAACATGCTCGTCGCCTTGCAAAACGAGGTCTAAAGTGACGGTTTTTGAGGTTTTGGTGGCCTTGCCCTCAGCGTCTTCGTTCGGATCAGAGCTCGCGGGTTTCCAATTATTCAGCGCGCTGGTGATGTTAGTAAGAATTCCACGGGGTATCAAGTAGTTGTTGGCTGCCGGTGGTTGCCGCAGAATTACCCCAGGCCTTCGAGTCTGCGGATACGTTTCGAAGAAGAGCACTCGGAAGCGATCAATGATTTCACACGATCCATATCGGCAAAATGATGTAGTCACAAGAGAAATTCTTCTACGTCGCCAGGGCAATCACTATGAAGATTGACAATGCCTCGCCGCGTTTGTTTCTGCTTGATGTTGCTGGAGCTGCTTGACGAAGTTTGATAACGTCAACCCCTGACACAGATGATGCACGTGCAGGCACGGCATCACTGCGGTTAGTAGCAACATGTTGCGCAACTTCGAGCGTAGCTGCAGCGGGCGGATCCTGATGTGCTGAAATCTCAACCGGCGATTTCGGTGATGCATTTCTTGAGACGGCGGCATCTGCACGTTCCCCTTCAAGTTGCGCAACTACTGCGGCTGAATCAATGTTTCATGCGTGTCGCCTCCGATGTTTGTCGACGACCCACAATCTCCAGCTAATTCGATAGACGAATCTCGAGCAACGGAATCATCTAACGCGTCGATCACTTGTTGAGATGCCTCGGAGATAACTAGCTCAGGTTGTGTCACTCGGGATGGATTGTCGACACACCAATCTGCCAGGTCCCATACTATTTCGTTGCTGTCGCCCAGACTGTGTTGTAGGGTGGTCGTTCCGCTTGGGGATAGTTGATCTGTATTCCCGAAGAGATCGTCATCCATGCTATCATCATCACTCACGTCGCTACTTTCGAGCTCGTCGTCCGTATCATCTCTCTTGTCGTCATCGGCAGAAGCAGTGATCTCCCACTCTGCTTAAAATCATCCAGCGTACGCCTCAGATCCGAAAAGCGCTCAAAACACTAATGAGATGGAAGACGTTGCATCGCGTCCACGAGAGTGAACAATTCTGTCTGGACGACGTTGTACTTTTCACAATCCGAAAGTACAGGCTGCGCACTTTCACCACGCTTCACTTTTACGTACCCGATGCGGCGCTTTGCGGCGCTCAGTCGAACCGGTGGAGCGCTCGAGCCTGTACTTCCCTTGGCTGGATAGTTTGTCGATCACCGTAGCTGGAACGGGCTCATTCGTCACAGCTTCTTTCAGCGATCACCGCGGATGAAGTTGCGCAACTTTAAACTCAGAAAGCTCTCGATGCCGCATCACGTTGAAAATATTCTGGCATGGCAAGAGTATGGACATGTAAAACAAACACTTGCATGCGCAAGGTCCTGCAGCCCTCCAGATAACTTCAATTCCCGTTCCAGACGAAGGCACAAAGTTGTACACGTCACCACCTCCGTCTGCAGTGTGGTGCCACGACCAGTTCTTGTCATAGACAACGTTTCGATCCCATAGCCGTTGCGCGCGCTTGAAACAGTAGCTGCTCAAAATCTCAGAAAGCGATTCAATCTCGCTCGAGATATCGTCCGCGCTAGGCATGCGCACGTCATACGTTCCGTTGGGATGCATCAAGTCTCGAAGGACGCATGCCTGTTGCTTGAAGACCACGCGCAGACGCTTATCCATGCCAGACTTATTGCCAATGAGCTGTTTATACTGATTTTACGACGCCTCAATCCTGTTTGTGGTGTTGTTGCCAGCTGAGAAGCGTTGACCACGCCCATAGTTACTCCATTGGCGGCTGAACGAATTCCAACATCGCTTGAAATAGTCAACCAAGGGTGATGAAACTCGTCACACATTTCACAAACTGCGCTTTACGCCTACAATAGCGCTCATAAGATGGCGCTCGCATCATATCGCGAAACAGATCTTCTACTTCTGCTCTCTTCGCCAGCGGTATGAAATACTGGAGACTACCCAGTACTCGACGAATGTATCGGGCGGCATGGAACTGACAGTGAAAGATCTGTGTCAGTTAATCACAACAATGATACCATTAATTAGCTTGACCCCCCTCTTGTAGCAGACTAGTAACGCGTACCTCTGCATCTGGGAAAACTGTTTTCAAGACGGTTGTTCAACGAAGTCTTTATCAATGACTAGCAACTCCACGCTCGGCCATGATGCGTTGATTCTCTTGAAGTACTTGAGAACTTCTGTCAGCATTACCTTCTGCTGGTTAATACACAGAAATCAAGAAGGGAAATGCCCCTTCCTGTAGGGACGGTGACAATGAGACTTCCTACAACGCAGACATGACCGTATTAGCACCGTGCAAAATGAAAGTTGCGCAACATTACCACTCACCAAGGTAGTAGCCGATGTTGTTCGTATTGTGCGTCCAGTCCAGCACAAGATTGTCTCCCCACCGCTTGAACACCTCTTTCTGAGCAGCGCTCTGCACAACAATGCCAGAGGTGAGCCCCCACTCGTCCTGTATGAGAAGGCAGTTGCTTCCTTCCTCCCCGACGAAGCCAGTAATCAAACCCTTAAGACGATCTTCTGTTGTCGATGCCCCGAGACGAGAATTGATCAAGTTCCGAATTTACTGGGGTGTAAACGGCAGATCTAGCACATAGTAGGAAGTTAGTTTTGCAAAGTTGAAGCGAAAACATAAATTTACCCATCTTCGCGACACGAAATCGGCAATCGGTTTCGTGCTCATGTTGGTTTCAGCGAACGCGGCCAGTTGCTCAAGAATACTGTCGTCGATAATTTCATTGCAGCTCTGCAGAGCAGCGTACAGCGCTTTGTTCAGGTTGTGGCAATGGCATCTCTTCTAAAACAGCAAAAGCTCAATAGAAATAGGAAATTGGTAAACATTGCGAGTCAAGATCTTACCTCTTTTGCGATGGCCACCACCCATTGACTTGGGCCGGCAGATGTGGGCTCAACAACGACTCGAGCGCTAGCAATGCACCCTTGAAAACGTTCGTTGCGAACAACACGCTTGCCTTTTCCTCTTGGGTTTTGCCTGCAGTCTACCTTGCACGCATACTTCTTGAACGCGTGAGTGAATCCACCCGGGACTTGATTGTTGAGGTGTGTGCTGTTATATTTTGCCCACGTTGCTGAATCACGGAATGGTAAGAGACCAAGTTCGCATCTTGATAGCGTTTCCAATACACATCAAATGCATCCCAAATAGGAAATACCAACCCCTCCGATGTTGGAACGAAGTTGCGAATAGATGCACGGACAGCTTCTCCAGCTGCAATATCATATAGAAACAGCAGTCGCCATAATAAATAAAAGATACTTAGTATAGCGCCATCTCCTACATGGTAGACGAGTCGGCTGGGTAGACGGATTTTCATCACTGCAGTCGGATTGAGTGTGCTTGTTTCGCAGCCCCGTTGCTTCCGCTCTGGTGAGCTGTGTGTCACCTACGGGCGCTACGAATATGCACACATTAAATCAAACAGCACTGCACGGTCTCGTACCTTTTTCTTTAGTGTCTTCTTCTTCTTACCGCGCTTTTCGTGACCATCGCGCTTCGAATTGCGTGACGGCCGCCACAAATCCTCGCCGTTTGAGCTGGTGCTTGCTGCTTCACTTGACTCCGTATGGGTATCATCGCTCTCTGCTCAAGCAAGCCCTAAGTCATACATCTATCTCTATACTTAAGGACCGAGTACTTACTTCGCTTTCGCTCCCGCTTCCATGTTTTGTCGTGTCTGCCTTTGCGATGGCGCCTAGATTTCCGGCCATTGTGCTCGATGGGGAGGGGCTACGATTGAGACCAGTGTCATCATTTCTACAGTCATAGACCATCGTTCGGAGAACACACGTGTACGCACCGTGGGTTTCAGCGAGATGTTGCGCAACTTGAACGGAGGTCTGTGGCTCACGTCGAAAAATGGCGAATGGTTGTACCGCGCTTTCAGATCAGCATTGAACCGCGCGGTCCGGTCCAACTCGAGTTGAACCGCAAACTTTGCAAGTACCTCAAATTTGCAGAAGGTTCAGGAAGGTGTTAAAACGGAAGTTGCTTTACCGAGTGTCATATGCGCCTACCCGACGAGTCAACAGCCCGAAGCAAATGCGGTACATGTCAACGCTGCATTCCGGCACCACGTTAGATATAGAAACGAATTGTTCGGTCTGTGACCTCTGCCGGGACGTACAATGGTGACGATAATGCGGCAGGTGCCCCCCCCCCCCCCCCCCGAATGTGTTCGAGAAACTTGTCAAGTACGACATGCAGGCAACGAGAACCTCCTCCAAATAAGCAACAACGTTGTCCGATTTCACTGGAACGAAAGTGCACCGAGGTCCAGGTCCCAGCGAACGATGGGGGCATTCTAGCCGCGAACAACCGACAGTTGGGCCTTACAGCAACCCACGGATCCCATTGTCGTGGGAAGGCTGGCGATCACCGAAGCGACACTACCTACACTCAATGTGATGTGCAGGCACTGTTGGCCGATCCCGTGGCAAGCGAAGGCGGCGGCGAACAAGTTTGTGATAAGCAAGCGCAATCCATATTTTTGCCAAGGCACGGGGAATTACAAACGGGGTCAAACGACAATTTAATACCGCGACGCACAGAATCGAAATCCGATCTCTCAGTTATCACATACAAGCGGACGGTACGATGTTCCCGTAGTGGATTCGCTCCCACCAAGAACATCTGTATACCGACTATGGTGATCTGCAGCGGGGGCGTGCTGCATTAGCGGTTGTGGACGGCGCCGCCGGTGGTACACATGGCCGGCAGCTAGTTGTGTCGTACGCGAACTGGACACAATTCGAAAACTACATGCTACATGTCGAGGAGGATTTCCTTGTGTTTGGGAATGTAGCTCAGTACTTGAAGGAGCGATCCTATACGGGCAGGAGTCACCGGTGGCTTCGACGGCAGCACCGCCATGGTGACACACATCACACACTCGCAAACGAAGAAACCGATGCGGCGGACCTCACCAATATGCTTCGCGTACAGTACGAGGCGTTAGAGCGGCAATTGTGGCTCCCAGTCCCGGTACTGCTAATCCCGGCAGTCGGCCACAATATCGCCGAAAGACTATCGATGCCTCGACGAGCAATATCGAGCGATAAAGGTGCTAAGGCGATGATTTGGCAGCCAATGGTCCGGTTCGTTTATGGTGTCTGGGTTAACGCGCAATGGCTCGAATGGTTTGGTGAATCTTGCCAACTACTCAGCGTTGCTTCCTTCGTCAACGCGGTCAAAATAGAGCAAGCAACGAGAAAATACGCCCCAGGGGGTCGGCTAGTTCCGGCCCGGCTGGTAGATGTCGTTCGGTTAGTCAACCCAGTCATTGGCCTTTATGCAGCCTACCCGGGACAGTGGCCACCCGGCTAGGCCTCGATGAACCTTCAGTGTGGTCGTATGTATAAGGGGCCTCGACGGCCTAAGACATCTTTCTACGCCCGACAAAGTGCAGTGCTGGTGGGTAGACGATATCTACATTCTCCACCCGGGCAGATGGTGGTACATGTATCAATTTCTATATCATGAGCAGACCATACCACCCAAGAAAACACATATTGGGTTGCCACGCTCACAGGTTGACCAGGGTTTACCAGTATCGGATGCCAGTGGATGGTTCGGATATCGGGCAGGGAACTCTCCATGCGCACGGACTACTCGGTCATCCACAAAACCCATCGGGCGATAGCCATCGGAGTACTTGCACCAGAACTACACCGACAACGCACCAGTACCGCCGCTTGACCTACCTGGGAGCGCGCACTCAGACACCTTTGGTGTACCAGAATGGTTCTCGCAACCTTCGGCTGGCGACAATCGTGGTTCAACCCGATGGCGGTACCCGCTATCCGAGTGGTTCACGCCTCCGTCTGACACGACGGGTTTCCCTGTGGTGGAGCGAATCAGACAGCTACTAAATCGTCTCGAGCTAACTGATAAAGGTGTTAAGGTCTTGGAAGCGAGGCTTGGGCTGAGCGGAGGGAGTTCTGCACTTGGTGTGGGGA
>LGSN01000664.1:0-21323 GCA_001314375.1 Phytophthora podocarpi | reverse complement strand
CCGGGTCGGTGCTGGAAACGCTACGTCCTCACTTCCAATCATGCGACTCACCGGTGTGACGGTGGAAGAATCAGCATTCGATACCATGTTGACGATACTGCCGTCACACCAGGACGCTGCAACCATGCTATGCTCTGCTGAAACCGCCTGTCGTAAATCACCTCGAGCACAAGCGTCATGATCTTTGTCTAAAATTGTGTGCCCCGGGAAATGCTTGCTATTTGTTCGAATAGTTCCACGCGCGTACAATCCTTTTAGGCGTAGGTCTTGAAGTAGCTGGACAGAAGTATAGTAATTGTCCATATTGACTACATGGTTGGTTCCAAAAAGTGGTCGAGTCACTTCCAGGACGTGTCGCCTGATCTTAGACACATTTTCCAGTTCACGTCGTAGCATCTGGGTCTCCTAACTGGTAACCACGCACTCAAGATGACCTACAATGTCCGACTTGTTGTAATGCAATCGATAGTTCAGTGCAATCCAGTTCGACGAGCAACACAGCATATACAAGCGAAAATGATACTTTCCAGTGGGTTTCATGGGATTGAATACAATCAGATGCCGACCATTCCGCGAGCGACATGCCACGCTAGCCTCGTCGAGAGCAACATCACGACCGACAACCACGTACTTGTCGCCAGTCACTTTGAGCAAATTGAAAAATGGCCGGATACGCGCGGCTGCGTCGTTTGCAAGCATGGTAGGGTTTGCGTTGAATCTGAGGCACCGCCGAAGTAATTTGAACCGGTTGAGGGTCATGATGCCATCAAGCGCAGTGGTGCTTCCGCCAAATATGCGGTCTTCCGGTTGTTGTCCCCAATAATTCGAAAACTCCGCCTTATCATTCAACGCCATGAAGAAGAGGATCCCAAAGAAAGCCATTAATTCCGACAGCGTGAACGGAGTCGACGTCCGTATGTTCTTCGTGATCGCGTACTCATTTGTCTCGTGCAAAACCTGCCTCCAGAAATACAGCGGGAGGTAGACAAAAAAACACGAGCTGGCCGAGTGTTCAAATATGTGTTTGTACTCCGAGCGCACGCGAGCATTCGTAGAGCCAGCAGTATACTCATACAAATCGACGGGGCTCTCCGTGTGCTCTGCAGGGTCGAACCGCATGTTCTTGATAGCCTCGACTTCGACCAAAGTCGTCAAGGTCTCCTCTGGGAAATCATACTCCTCAAACACCTCTGCTTCTCCCAGCTCTGACGTATCGTCAAGCTCCACCTCGTCGGAGCCATCATGCTGCGTCAGCACTTTCCAGTCAGGGTTGTTGCTTAGCTGAATCAGCGATCTGTAATTCTTGATGCCTGGCTGTATGGTACCCACACTGACGTGCTCAACAGATTGCTGAAACTGGGAATCCAACCAGCGAAGTTGAAAGAGGGAGGCATGTTTGCCCTTCTTCGGACGACGACAGACCCTCCCAATAATGTAGGCAGGTCCAACAACCTTGTACGCCTTAGCCTTTATCCAAGACTCTTTTTTGGGGGTGAACGCCAACAACTTGTCGATGTATATGTCTTGCAGCAAGCTGGGAAGCGTTCGGGTGGGTGTCACAGGAGTTTGAGTTGATGACAGACCACGGATGCCCGTAACTCTCATCAACGTAGGCGTTCTATGAGCTCGACACGTGAGAACGATTCCACTCGAGCCAACATTTCTAGAGCTTGATCCACAACACCGGATTCCACACGTCCAGCTACATCGTCCATTCCACTGACCGATCCAAGCCTCTCGTCGAGGCTACGTGAAGCACCTCCATGTCCACCACGACATTCAAATCCGCTACCACGCTGGTGTTCACGCCCACGGCCTCGGCCACCGCTGAGCGGACGACCATTGCCACGGCCAACAGCATCTATAGCGCTGCCGCGTACGCCACGACCAGCACTCACAGCTCCTGCTTGTACGCAACACACGCAGAGTTAGTAGCTACCTCACACTCCACACGGCCGCGTCACAGCACTCGCACCTTGTGGACTCTCGTCTTCGACCGCCTCGTGCCCACCGCCGGTGGCGCCATTGCCCACCTCCGCGCTTGAACTGGTAAAACGAAGAACATAATCTTCGCCCAATAGAAAGTCGATGCCTCCCTCACCCTTCGGATTCCTTCCAGGTTTAATGTAGCGATAGCGATTGTCAAGGCCGGATTTAGGCGGCTTTGAAGACCATCCCTCCTTGCGCAGCTTTATCCACGCATGTCTAAACTAGACGTCCCCCCCAGGTCCCTCGGTGACTGAGTGGCACCTACGCAGTCAGCAGACGCGACCGCACGTGTGAGTCGCCGACGCTTGTTCACGACTGACGGCTGAGGCGAGTGTCCGCGCTTGAGTCCGTTTAGAGTACGCGCCGGCATCTTCGCGCCTAAAGAGACGTGAGGGGGAGAGAAATGGCGGTCGTCCAGTCGATATTAAGTTTGTTGTCTCCATCATCATAAATATACACTTAAAGCAAATAATTTATATTATTTAAATATGGAGGTTATCGACTTCGAGACGATAACGCCTTTGATGGCTCAAAATGCGCGCGAAAATCAAGAAGATGGCCTATATACTAAAAATAATATCTTTGTTGGCGAAACGCTTGTGAAATGCATCTACCAACAATGATAAACTACACTAGAACATGATAAGCACTCAGGAGCATGGATTGCTGTTTCACATAAATGGTTTAGTGCCCATAGCGTTATTTGGAGTCATATGGTCGACAACACCACTCTACTCGATGTTGGAGCCGCAACCAGCCAGCAGGCGTATTGCGAGTTCGCGCCATTACATATGCTACCATTTCATTCCATTAGATAATGGCGCGAAACCGCCCGCACATGCCGGCATCGTCGACGCGCTGCAGTCGACGGCCAAAAAAGGGATTCGAGTGGTAAATTACGAGGAAATATTTATTTTACTTTGTAAAATACGTTGTGGGTACAATGTACCATATTTCCTAATCCAATCAGCGATGAGTTTGAATAGTCGAGCACTCAAAAATAAAATATTACCGAATCAGCGCTAGCCTTTAGTAGTACCGTAAAAAGCTAAAAGGGCGCATGTTGCGCCCTTTTAGGGGACCCTTTTTATATAGCCTCTAGAAAACGTACATCCGTCATGTTGTTGTGTACAGACGAGAGTACCGTTTTTTTTTGAAAGGGCGCATCCTGCGTTTTTTTAGATTGATTTGACTTGGTATTGTATACTATAGTTTATCCTTGTGGCGCACGAAAGGGTTAATACATTCGCGCATTGAAAAGCAAAAGGAAGGACCTCAAATGGACTGGGTTGTAGGTGACGAAAGCACTACGTTTGTTACCCCGGACAATTCAACTAGACTTTCCATTAACAACTGCTTCATTTCAACAACTGCCAAATATTTACCGAAATGCACGTATCCGGTGCGAGTGGTCGCAAACTTTAAGGGAAAACTGAAGTCACTTACTCGATCAGAAGATCAGATGGATGTGAGTTTGCCAGATTCGAAGTTCGGAATAATGGCACCCTAACTCGATTTGATTGTAGGAATGCCCATTCAAATTACACAAAACAGAAGACCTCAGAAAATGGTTGCCAACGGTACACTCGGAACACTGAAAGCTATCATATACAAGGCGGGCACTACATTTCGGATTATTCACGACAGTGTTGTTGGCATACTTGTTAGGTAATAGCACAGCTCCACCGACTATGATTGTTCGACTTCATCGAGATGGAACAGTGAAGCCAATGATAAGTTCTGATGATATGGACCTATTTTCACTGTTTGTCAAGCACAAGCGTACAAACAGTGCGAAATACGCCTGGTGACGGGCAGGGCGAAGAGGCGGGCGGGGGACGGGACAACTTACCTTTTGAAGGAGCAGTCGGGTTTGCGACTCTCTTCGAGGATAACGAAGAGGAAGACGTCCCAACCGACGGAGACCAACGGGAGGTTGGTGGAGAGGTGACCTAAGGGGAAGGAGATTGACGCGTCGAGGCTTCGACTGAAACGGGACTTCAAGGAGAGAGAGTAGCTGATGAAGACGGTGGTGTCCCGCAAGGAACCACGTCGGCAGCTCCGGTTGGGACGTCGGGTCAGCGACCGACCTTGCTGGAGACGCCCGAGGGGAGAGGTATGCTGGGAGATCTCTTGCAGTACCTGGCACTGCCTACTCCGGGGGACGGTCAAGCAACGTGGACTCGACCTGGAGCACGGGCTCCAACGGCGGTGACGCCGGAGACGCCCGCTGTTCAGGCGAAGCCAGCTACTGGGTTAAGTAACGCACCGTCGACTACGACGGCGACGTCCGTTATGACAACGTCGGCGGCGTCTACCATGCGCGCGTGGTCGGCTTTACCGACTGGCGCTGGCTCGTCGACGGCAGTTGGGAACACGGGTGTGCCAACGTAGGGCACGGCGACTGTGCCGACAACGGGCATGACAGTGAGTGCTACGACGGTGGGGTCAGTTCCACCACAAACGACGAGTGTGGCGGGAACGACCTCGGGAACTACGGCCCCGGTGAAGACTGCGGATGTGGGACCTTCATCTTCGACCAGGTCGGGGACGTCCAGAGAGAACTCTGGGCTCGACTTGCTGTCACAAGCGTTGGGTCAGGTGCTGCAGATGCCGGCACCGTCCGACCAAGTACAGACGATGGCGACGGCGCTACCAACTGCACCGACGGGAACGAGTCAAGTCGTGCCTCCAGCCTCGACGATAACGGGCCAAGGCGGAGTACGACAAGGACCTCAGCTGGACCCAGCGTTACGGACGTTCTTAGTCCAAGTGCTGAGTCAAGCGTTGCAAGATTTATGGAAATGACGCTGCGGCGACGGCTACGACGGTCGTGCCGGCTTCAACTACGACGGGTTCAGTGACGTCGAGTGGGATAGTGAACACTCCTGCGTCTAGACCGAACCCAACGGTGCCTATTCCAGCTCATACGCGGAGAGGTATGCCGATGGCGGCAATCCCGTCGTACGGCGGCGTTACGATTGGCGAATTGGCGGTTCCGGGGAATGGAGTGTCGTCGCCAAGTGCCTTCTACCCGCCGTTCCAACCTCTAATGACTGCAAATCCTAGGTGGAGTGCAGCCTAAGGAAGCCAGACTGCGGGAGCGACGTTGCAGACGGCTCCCGCAGCCGTGACGTCGGGCAGTCAAATGATGCCAACGAGTGGGACCGCCACTATGCCTCAAACGACGTGAAGGGGGGGGGGGGGGGGCTTGGACCTCAACCGTATGCTCAGGTGGGACACATGGGGACGCTTCGGTACGGTCAGGAGTACGCGTACGGGCAAGGGTTCCGACCGCCAGGACAAGACCAATATCCTGAGACTGCGCAAGGTTGGCGCCCGGGAGCGTACTCTGCTGTCGCTGTTGGACCTGGCCCAGGTAGTTTCTACTTCGGCGGGATTCGGACCGAGTTGCGGAATGCAGTCAAGGTAATCGTGCCGTTCTACTCGGACAGGGCGACAAGCCAACGAGCTGCGGCGTTCTGGAGGTCGTACGAGAAGTGCACGTACGGAATGGACGACTCGTTGAGGTTGACGGCGTTCGAGCAGTGCTTGAAGGACAAGGTGGGACAGGAGTGGGGATACAACTCGCGTATTTGAGTCGCTCCGAGTACGCTTCCACAACAGATTCATCTGCCAGACTCTGGCACATCTATGGAACCGACTGGAATCGGCCAAGCGAAACAGAGGAGAACCGGCTGAAGAGTGTGGCGATCGTATCGCAAGGATGCGCGAGGCTCTGAATTACAACGAGCCTCGTATGCGATACGAGTTCTTCCTGGACGGGCTTAGCAACAAGCAGATGCGAGCCATGCTGAACTCGAGCATGGTCACAACCATTCCGGAGGCGGACGCATTGCTGCTCTACAAGAACCTGCACCTTCCAATTGAGGAGGAAGATGAGTTCGAGGGAACGAAGACGACTGCGCAGGACGAGGCGTCGGCGCAGCTGAAGACGCTCCAGCAGATGCAGCAGATGAACCTGATGCTAATGCAACAGCAACAACGCCAAACGCCACCACCTCCGAGTTCTCCGAGACGGCCGTCGCAGATCAATGCGGCAACGCCTGGACTGACCGTGACGCCTGCACCGATGGCTCAGTTTTCTATCCAAGAAACGAGTGGCCGTCCGGGTCCTAACAGTCGAATGAGACCTGACACGCGCACTCAAGAAGGCGAGATAGTGTGTGGTCGTTGTGGACGAATGAACTGTTGCCGTGGGACGTGTCCACGAGCTAATGGCAGATACAACCGATGTCAAGAAAAGGGGTCACTACTTTATGGAGCGTTCTCTGCCGAGAACGCCGACGGGAAGCGGCCGATTCCCAAGTGATCGGTCAACTTCGTGCATGTTGTGCGCGGCAACGGACCATTTGATGACCCAATGCCCGATGATGGACGTTCTGAAGGGGTTGGTCAAGAGCATGGTGAGCCAAGGAACGGTGCCGGCAGCGACGACTCAGTCCCAGCAATGAAGGGGGCAGGAGGAAGGGGACGGAATTGTCGCTCCTTCCTCTTGCCTAAGGGCGATACAAGAAGGAGCGCTGTGGCCCTGGTGTTTGGTGAGACTGGAGAACAACGAGTGGTTCCAGTGTTCGGTGGCACGGTGTCTTACGGGAAAGACGACGTGCCGGCCGGACGTGAATCGACGGAAACTGCTGTGACGAGAACGGAAGGAGAGATTGGCGACGACCAGTTGGACGAGCGAGCTGGCCAAGAGTGGAACGAAGGAGAGTGCGGTGAAAACAAGCTCATCGAAGTGAATGGAGGCGAGAACGATGCGGACGGGCTCGCCATGATGACGGACAGCACCAGAGGAGCAGAGATCGAGGTCATGAGAGTAGCGTTGGCATTGACAAGAGTAAGTCGCCCTCCGAGGCAACTGCTGCTACAGGCACGCTACAGGACTGGAACGAAGACGCTGCTTGCGTCTGGGCGGAGCGAGTGTCCGCCGCCTTGGAAAAAGAAGTCGCCGATAAGAAAGACGATCGAGGCGGTGAAGAAGAAGAATTGATTGATTGTCAGTACCAAGGGTGAGGGGTCCGACGTCAGCCACGAACGCTTGTTCACCGAACAGGAGCTGGATGTGCTCGAACGGGGTGAGGACGAACCCGAGGAGTACGACAAGGAACTGGAGGAACGATTATTCCCTCTAGATGAAGTGGAGCTGCTAAGGCGTGTGAAACAGAACGCCGAAAAGCAAAAGAAGATGACCATTAAGGAAATGAGCGTAGTGTTAGGCGTCCCAGCCGAAGTCTTGGAGCAGAAGAAGGAGGTGTCTCGTGGTGAACTCTCCTCGCCCGAATACTGACTGGACTGGTACAAGAAGACACTGGCCGTGTCTGGCGAGGCGAGACGTGTAAATCGGGACTTCAGGAGCAGTTTGCCACTACAAGAAACAGTGGTGCAGTCGGAGAACTCGGTGGAGGCCGGCGCCAACAACCCTGAAAACCCAAGTGGAGGGGTTGCTGAGTCAACGGGATCAGCAACTCAAGGAAACAGTGGTATAGGACAGAGGGTGAACGAGTTGGTGAAGCCGCCCGAGTACGAATCAACTATGGAAAAGGAGGCCTTGAAGAACGTGTGCACGCGTTTTGTCGAGGGAGATGGGCCGAAGGACGCAGCGACCATATGCTCTATTTGCAAAAAGAATGGAGTGGTTTCGTTTCACTGGCGTTCCGCTATTCGGAAGCTAGTGTACGAAGGACTACAGAAAGAAGAGAAGGTCGGTAATGACGGTGCCCGAGAGGAGATGCCCCCTGTACGAGACAGATGCGAGATGTTGGAGAGAGAGGAAGTGTGGATGCGCGACCGACTTCTGGACCTGGGAGCGGTTGAAGGCGTGCGACTCCAGAACTTCATTGAGTGGGTACGTCCCTACTACTTTTAGGAGGTGTCTGTTATCGAGGAGAAACTGATCGCTCGACAGAAGCGACAGCCGCAGGAGGACGTCCTCGTCAAGGAGTTTGTGGACAATGAGAGTCGCAGGACTGTGACATTCGACTTATCTGAGAGGTCGGAGAGCGTTTCAAATGCTCAGGATTGGGACGAAAGAGGCGAGAGTCCTCGCTAAGTATACGAAATCGGTGCCGGCTGTGGACCTCGAAGGCGACGAAAGCCTGGCCTACGCACTGTGTCTGGGGCATCGCCTGGAGACGACAACGAACGTGTCGTGTAGGATGGTAAGCGTGTAGTCTGCAGCGTTGGCGGCATTGAGGCCCTGCTGAGTGGCTACATTGACTGTTGCCCGACGGAGATGCTTGCCGACACAGGAGCGATAGCGAGCTTGGTCGACAAGACGGTTCTGAGGAGGATCGGCCGGACTAATGACGATCTGCGAACGTACAAGGGCAGCCTAGACAGGGTGTCGGGCCACGAGATCAAAATGTACGGCGTAATCGACTTGCCAGTGATGATTGGCTCGTTGGAGGAGATGTTACCGCTCGTGGTGGCCGATCTGTTACCGGCCGATGCGATCATGGACCCGGGTATGCTGCGAGCGTTCCGTGCTGTCATCGATTTTGAAGAGCAAACCATGACGCTAAAGGAGACTGGAGAGGTAATCCCGTTAGGAACCACAAGGGTAGAGGAGATATACACAACTTGTATTGCCTCAACGGTGCGGTTACAACCTGGTGCGCAAGCTCTACTACGCTCAAAGATTCGAGGAATGGTGACGCAAGACTGCCGTTCTAGTGGAAGGAGTTCCCAGTGTCGATGAGTCGCTGAGAGTGGCAAGGACACTATGCACGATGCGCGACGGTCGAGTTATGGTCGAGGTCTTCAACGCCCCGACGGAGGAAATGGTCATTAACGAGGGAACGGACATTGCCGTTGCCGCCGTAGTGCCTGTATCCGCGTTCGAGTACGAGCACAAGGGGTCGGACTCGTTGAGGACAGTAGATGCAATTATCGGGGCGGTGGCGACTAAAGCGCCGCACTCGAAGGACGATGCAGCGACCAAGATAGAGGCAGCGTTGGCCAAGAACAAGGAAGATGAACTGAAAGTGGATTTCGACGATTCGGCTTTGGACGAGGAGCAGTGTTCCTTGTTTGCCGATATGTTGAACAGCTTTAAGGACTTGTTCGTGGAAACGTCGAAGCGCCCTGGTCGCACGGACTTGCTGAAATTCAGCATAGACACGGGAACGCATGCACCGATTAAGCAACAGCCGTCCCGCGCGTCAAAAGCCGAAGGAAACGTCATGGAGGCGGGGCTACAGCAGTATTTGGACCTGAACTTCATACAACCCTCTATGAGTCCATGGACGAGTCCCGTGCTGATGATTCGGAAACCCGACAGGAGTATCCGTTTCTGTATTGATTACAGGAAGTTGAATGCTGTTACGATCAAGGCCTGTTATCCAATGCCACTAATCGACGATATCCTGAACGTCCTGGGGATCGCCAAGTTGTTTTCGATGATGGACATTGCGTCGGGATACTGGAACGTGCCCATGGATCCTGGAAGCGCCAAGAAGACGGCATTTACCAGCCAGTTCGGCCTGTCCGAGTGGTTGGTCATTCCGTTCGGGTTGTGCAACGCAGTGACTGCTTTCGAGCGACCGTTGGAGAACGTGTTAGCGGACCTGAAATAGAGGACCTGTTTGGTGTACCTGGACGGTTGTGTGGTCTTTAGCGACGACTTTCCTACGCATCTCGTGCGTGTTCGACAAGTGTTTGAACGGTTCCGAGACGCTGGGTTCAAACTGAAGATGATGAAGTGTCACTGGGGCAGAGATCAAGTAGATTTTTTAGGCCACATCGTGACGCCTACTGGCATCCTTCCGAATCCAGAGAAGGTGAAGGCGGTGATGAACGTCGCGAAGCCGCACGCCTTGCATACGTTGCGAGCGTTCTTGGGGCTGACTAGCTACTTTCGTCGGCACATTCCGGGCTTCGCTGCGATATCGGCGCCGCTGGAACGACTGAAGCAAAGTGGAGTGGAGTTCAAGTGGGACGATGACTGTGATGCCGCGTTCAGGCAATTGCAACGTCGACTGACGAGTCCGCCGATACTGATGTACCCGGACTTCGCGAAGAGGTTCAAGTTGTAAGTGGACTCCTCACATTTAGCCGTCTGGGCGTGCCTGATGCAAGAGGTGGACGGCCGAGATTGGGCCGTCGCCTACGCAAGTAAAATGCTGACAGGATCGCAGCGGAATTGGATTGCGGAACAACGGAGGTCTTATGTTGGGGAATAGTTTGGGCTACGCGTAAGTTTTGATGCTACCTAGATCACAACGAGTTCGATTTTTATACTGATCATTACGCGCTCACGTGGATCTTCGGTGAGAACACACGAACGTCGAACGCCAAGTTGGCGAGGTGGGCCATGGATTTATCACAGCTGGGGTTCAAGGTGTATCACAAGGCCGGAATGCTGATGGGTCATGCGGACGGGCTGTCCAGACTGCACCATTTGCCTTACATCGGCGTAGTGGAGTCCTCTAACGCACGACGTTTAAACCTGGCTGATTTACTAAACCCTTCGACGACTGAGGAAGGTAGTGCTGTCATCGAAGTCGGGGAGCGTGCCGTTGAGGACGACACGCTCGGAACGGATGCTGACCGCGAGGAAGGAGGACGTACTGCTACCGAAGGACGAGTGCTGCCGCAGGAAGAGCAGGAGGAAGATGAAAGTGGGCGGTCTGAAACGGCCGACGCTTCGTCGATCGACGACTTCGGTTTGGACAGTGAACGCTTCGTGGAAGAGCAAGCTCGGACACCATGGATGCAAGCTATGACGGCTTTCTTAGAAACTGGGGCCCTTGTGCTTGACCCTCAGTTGCGGGTATTGGTACTGAGGATATCTCCTCACTTTGCGATGCACTCCTGCGTGCTGAAGCGTCACGTTCAGCTTAGAGCGCGTGCCGGACCCGCGAGCACAATCCTGGTGCCAGCCATTCCGTTGTCGTTCATCGAGACGGTGCTCCACTACTGCCATGGAGACATCTTTGCGTCGCATTTGGGAAAGACGAAGGACGAATTTCGGAGGCACGCGTACTGGCCTGGCTGGAAAAAGTTGTGGCCGAGTACGTGCGCTGTTGCGGTGTATGCAACGGACGAAAGGGGTCTCGTCCGTGGAGAGCGGGACGCATGCAACGGATGCCCATAAAGGACTTATCGGGACCATTCTCGTTGTTGGTAGTGGACGCAATCGGACATCTACCGACGACGTTGCGAGGAAATAAGTACATACTCGTGTTGGTGGACTACTTCACGAGGTGGGTGGAAGCGTTCACGGTGGAAGCACTGGATTCGATCACGTTCGTGAACGTGATGGTTGACGGGGTTATTTGTCGACATGGGGTGTGCCGGATCGGCTGCTGAGCGATCGTGGGTCTAACTTCACGTCAGGATTGGCGAGGTCTCTGTATGAACCACTCGGCATCAAGAAGTTGTTCAGCGCGGCGTACCATCCACAGACACATGGTCTAGTGGAGCACTTTAATGGTACGTTGCTGAACATGCTTAGAATGTATGTACATGGGTCGCAGAAGGACTGGGATGTGTACTTGCCGCGCGTGTTATTTGCCTACCGAAGTTCTTACCATGAGGCTTTGGGGGACTCGCCGTTCTTCAGTTTGTACGGACGAGATCCCGTGCTCGCGCTGGAATTGGCTTTTTTAAACACGGGCCGTGACTGGAAGTCGAACGAAGTGGCCGTGTACAGGAGAAAGCTGTATAGTTGCTGCACGACTCGCGACGCATGGTGGAACGAGAGTTGATTAAAGCCCAGGACCGTCACGAACGTCGTCAGGATCGACAGCAACGGGTTGAATATGCCGAAGGTGACACTGTGTGGGTCTACCAGATGTCCAGGGCTCGACGAGGAGAACGATGAACGAAGAAGCTGGCGTTCTTTTGGCATGGACCCTATCGGATTCTTTGCCAAGTCGGGAGAACGCCTACCGTGTCGACATTCCCAGTCATCCGGACAAGGTCGTGACTGTCAACATGAACCGGTTGAAGAAGTTTAAAGGGCGCTGGAGTCGACCGTATGCGGATGAAGTATCTGAGGGCGTGGACAATGAGCCTCAAATCGAGGGAAACGGACCACTGGATGAGGAGGACCTTCCTGCAACGGGCTTCGTAGAATGCGTCTCAATTGAAAATGAAGAGACGGCGTTCACGGGGATCAGCTCGCCGGTGCTGGAGATAGTGGCAAAGAGGTTTGAAAATCGACAGGTGCAGTATCTCGCGTTGACTGCCACGTATGAATATTTCGGGTTGCCCCGTGCGGCGTTGTCACCGGGATACGACGTCCTCATTACGGCATTGGAGAATGCTGAAAAAAGGAGAAATAATTTGCCAGAACTACGGAGAAGTACGCGGCATGTGGAAGCGAATGCGGTCGTGGACAAAGATGAACTCCTATTCTAGTACTATGGAACGTCCATACCGCTAGAAGGGAGACGAATGGGTGGAACGCGTCGAGGAGAACGTATCTCGAGACGTGTGGATGAAGTTTATTGTTTTTACTATAGGATTGGTTGGCGGCTTTTCAAGAAGGAAGTTACTACTTTCGTTAAACGAAGGTACATCAGGAACGAAGGGCAAGAAGGGGATGAAGACGAAAGAGGTGCAAACGGTTAAGACTGGTATTTTGGGGGTTACGGGCTCGTTAGTGGGGAAGGTGTCATACTCGGGCCGGTGTTTCAGTCGATCACGACGACTTCTTTTGCTTCTTCGTCGTCTACGTCGGAATCGGGTTTGGCGGCAATGCTGTGGGAACGCCGTCCACTTCGAAGTTGGACACGTCGTCGTCGGCGGTCTCGAAAAGCGCGATGGCTGGAGCAGTTGGCGTCTTGTACTTCCCGTTGGCGATCTCGCGGAGGACGTGATCTTGGACTCGCTTGATGTGGTAGAGGTTGTTGAGTTCCTTCCAGGGGTCCTGGGACGTCTTCCACCCAAGTGGAGCTGACGGCACGACTGACAGTAATGTCGCGACGAGCTAGAGCGGTGTTGCTAAGGCGGAACGCGGGCTTGGCCTCTGGACCAAGTGCTTCGGTGGGTTCCAGCAGCGCACGCATGCTTAAGTAACCGTAGTCGTCGATGAAATCGAGGTCGAGGGCGTGGGCAATCGTGAATTTGTAGCGCTTCTCGTCACGGCGAGAAAGTACGGCGAGGTCTTCAGTTGCAGCGCCGGAATAGTGTTGTGCTTCGGGAGATCCTTTACTTGGTTGACCACCGTACCAGAATAAGCCATCGTGATCGTCGAGGCACTCCATGAAGTCATAGTAGCCCCAGGTCTAAATACAGACGCTTAGGAACTGGAGGCGAGCTTGGACGGCGCGCACCTTGTAATTGCGACGGTCGTTGGTTTCGGCTGAGTCTCTGAGTGGAGCGTGGAACGCCCAGTTCTAGAAGAAGCGTCGGTACGCCATCCAGAAGCGCCAGTGGACACGGTGAACGTCCGGGAACTCAGTGGGATCGTACCACAGGTGACGACCTGACCAGGCATAGGCAATTTGCCAGGGCTTCTTGCCCTGCTTTTCGACCTTGGCAAGCACGGCGGCGATCGCTCGACGGACTTGGAGCGGGGCCGCAGGGTTCACGTCAAGAACACTGGAGATGACGGATGACGGGCTGGACGGAGGAGACGGTGACGCTTGAGACTTAGTGGAGGTTCGCTGCTTCTTGACGGGTGACTTGGCGACAGTCTTCGTGGCAGTGGTCGGGCGCTGGGGGCGCAGTGGATCTTTGCCCTTGGAACTAGAAGCGGTGGAAGTGGACGGTTGAGGTGATGATGGCAAGAGAACGACGGACCCGCTGAGAGCAGCGTCGGCCTGGACGAGGTCGTCGAGGTGCTCGAGACCAGTGGACGCGGAGTTGACGTCAAGTAGAGGGCGCAGCTGGTCCTAGAAAGCTTCTTGAGCGGCGCGGACGTCCAGCGTGGTGGGTGTTCCATCAAGAAGGTCGTTTATGAACACGCGGAAGTCGGTGAGCTCCTGCGCCGAGTAAGTCTTTGTTATGGTAGTGGGATGACTGGAGCTGGTGTGCGAGGCTGGTCGGATTGGCGAGTGAGGACGGAGTTTCTTCACGAAGGAGAGTGACGGGACCTGACGGACCCTGTTTTCCATGAGAAAGATGGGAACGGTATACCAATGAGCGACCAGGAACGACTTGAAGGGAACTGACCCCTTCATTGGCTGACTTTTAGAAACTTCGAGGTATTGCTCGTTTTTCTTTCTCCACGGTGGTGACGGTAGAATGGATGGCTGGATGTCGTCCTTTGGAGTGGCCACGGCGACATTATCGGCTTCGTTTGGAAGTGAAGTGCCTCTTGTTGTGTGGGGATTGGTGGCTATCACTTCGTGGTTTTTAACTACTCCATTATGGAACGTACTCTGGGTGTTTCTCGCCCAAGGGAATCAGTGCGGTGCGGCGATCGTGTTCTTTGGATATACCTGCGTCGATCGGTATCTGGCCGCCATACGAAGTCCTGTGGTGTTAGAAATGAATCGACCCGACTACGCGTGGGCTGTGCTGGCCTTGTTGTTTGTGGTGCCGATGACGGTGCTGCGAGACTACGAGGAAGATTTCGGCATGTTTGAACGCATGTGGAGCATGTGGTGGGTGGCGTTTCACCACACGTTGTGCGTCGTTGCTCCTGATGCTACCCAAGCAACATGGTGCGCTATCAGAAGGAATGGACGCACTATTTACGAAGGGTTTTGGGCTGTTGGAGGTCGAATTGGAAACGTGGCATTTGGAATCTACGTGTGTCGTTCTGGTAGTGTCCTTAGTGCTATATCTACCGTGGGTAGCGTATGACGTGCTGGAAGGCGTGTTGCATGGCTGGGTTGGCGTTGCCATAGTGATGGTATTATGGAGCGTCTGGGGAGCGTTCGCGCCTGCATGTCTTGAGACGTGCGTAGTAGTGGTAGTTTGTGGCCTGTATAGCCGGCTTATACAGAGATATGAGAGCAGATTAAAACAGCCAATGCCTAAGATAGTTGTGAGCGTTGGTATGTCAAGTATGCGAGCACGAGTGGATACCCATGAACGTGAAGAACGAGAAAGTGTCTCCCGACTACGAGGTGGAGTCAATGTGGAAGGTGAAAGAGCTGAACCCTAGGGGGTGAGAGGAGCTGCTGGTGCGGGTGATGTTTCTGCTCCTGTAACGGTGACGGTGGAGACGGAGGAGACTACGGACACGATGCACCCCGAGACTTCGACAGGAAAGGCAACGGTTTGCCGGGGGCGGACAAATGGAGTCGGGGAGGGTTGTCACGGGTCGCGTCCGGATAGCCCGATGACAGCCCCCGTATACTGTATGTGACGGGTCTGTGAGGAAGAAATCGAGGGTGGAGCCAGTCAACGTCTCCAAGGCGGGCAAGCTTTCAGAGCCTGAGCTAGAGTGGCACGGTGCCCGCCTTGTGCTGACCCGAGACCGCTTGATACCACCCCATGAAGACACAGAAAACGCGCGATGAGCATCGAGGACGAAGACCGCGAAGTTGAGGCAGTATCTAGGGAAGGAGGGGCGTCCTACTCACATGGAAGGTTGAGGCTGAGCGGCGGGTGTCGAGTGAGACGTCGCTGAGAGCATAGGAAACAAGGTCAGTAGTGGAAATTCTTCGCAAAGTCAACAAGGAAAGCATTTATATTGTTAAGGGTTTTATTGTCTTCTTCTTTGCTACAGCACTCTACTTGCCGTGATCGAACGCATTGTGCCTCCCTTTCGTCGGCCGAAGTTACTCACGACCCCGGCGAAGAAGGACCGTGACACTATTGTATGTACCGTGGCGTCCACTGTTTTCAAAGTACAGGGGAAGACCCTCAATCGGATGGTCGTGACTATTTGACGATCAACAACAACTACTGCAAACAAACGCGAACAGCCATATCTATGAGTATCACAAGTGACTTCCCGCTGTACTTTTCTGACCTTGGAACCTTTATCGCCCGAGATAATACGATGGGTACACCCACCAGCAGATGCATTACAAGAAGAAAATAGGTTACAGCTTTTAAGTTAGCGAATGATGAGAGCATTACAGTCGTGGTTAAAATGATTTTAATTCATGTTGGCAACATGGTTTAGGGTTTTGGTTCATCAACCCTAAACCCATTGACAACATAATGTTGCCAATGCACTTATTAATATTATTGTTGTTGCATGGATATTGCAAGTAGGGGGCCCAACATTATACTTACGGTGGCATCTCGAATGCAGAGTACGTAATGGCCGTCGGTGTTGGTTGTGTAGCTGCTGCAGATGGATTGTGCATTTTACTATCCTATAAAGTCTCGTGAACTCTACGATGCATCGTAGCTTTGTCATTTGGGAAAACGTCAACACGTGTATGCGGTAAAACAATTTTGTCAGTAGCGGTTAAAGTGCGTCAGTTTGTGTATGTCAGTTCCATCGGTATTGACGGTATCTGTGTGCGTAAACGTGCGTCACAACGTGTATGTATCGGACGCCACCAGAGTCACCAAGTGTATGCTACATCGCAATGAATGGCTAGGGACAGCATCCTGTGGGCCCTGACCTGAACCCGCCAAAACCCGGAGTTAAGGGGGGGGGTCTCGATGCTTTTGTGAACATTTCAGAGGACTTTGGAGATCCAGTACTGGATATTTCGGCTGAGGAACAACAATAAACTCCAACTTCGACGACATCGGGGAGAACAGTGATTTAAGCGACCTCGAGGTGCTAAGCGTCGGTATAGTGTTCGACTCTGCTACGCATGAACAATATGCAATCTATGACTACGCTCTCGCTTCGGGAAGGGAATTGAAGACTCAAACAACGTAGTGGTGTGCATCTCGCGTCGCATTGTTGCCACGGGGAGGAACGAGCCGAGCTCTAAATCCGATTATTAATATCTTGGTTTTTTGGCGAGTCCGGAATCGTGGATAAAGTGCGCTTTTTGAGAGCCCGATTATATGCTTGGCCAATCCACTCTTTCTTGTAAAAATGAAAGTCAAGCTGTACATGTACATGAAGTCATAAGGGAGCCCGGCTTGACGGGGGGCTTTGTTTTTAGAGGAGGCCGGGCTCGAGCACGGCGCGTGTACTGGGCTTGGGTCAGTACCGGTACGTACCGAGAAGCACCGGGTCTCGACTCAAATGCCCTGACTACGACCAAAACCTGTGTCAGTACGTGTGCAGAACAAACGTGAACATCAGCATCGTTCGACAGCTTTCCTCCACCGCTTTTGACTAACGTTTCCCTAGCGCGTACACGTGTTGACGTTTTCCCAGTCATTTTGCCTGGAGAACCGCATTTGATGACCATGATGACGTAGCACTCTCTCAACGACCTGTCGAGCTCAGCTGACGGAGCATTAAATACCACCTCACACAGTACCGATGCTCTACCTTTCTAAGTGCATTGCCTATCATCTATCCTAGCAATGACTGTTCAGTTCTCCAGCGAGCTCCACCCGTATGCACGCTAGCTTCATCTCCAGCACTTGTGCTGGTGAAGTCGTAGTCATTGTTTATTAAGAAGGAAGAGGGAGCTGCAACTTATGCTTATATCGGTTAGGAAGTCGAAGGTGACTTGACACACATGATCAAACCTCGGACATAACATAGCTAAACTAAGTAGACCGGATGAAATCGACAAAATTGTATTTTTCAATATTTGCTTAGGCAACCATGCGAATGAGTAAAACATGAAGCTGCGATATATATTTTGAAATTAACAAATATATGAAACAAATTGGAAAGAAAAAGCCGTCAAGAACCAACACTAGGCCTCTTACCTCTTACTACCTACTACCTTTCACGAATTCTTCGTCAGTAACTTACTTTCACCGATGGTATTGTTTCGCGTGGTTGGTTGAAGTAGAATTCGTGGTAACGGTTGAAGTGCTTGTGAAGCGATTGCTTCACAAGCACGTTCTGAGTACCAGCACCCTGAGATCATGGACGCCGTGAACTACAATATCGCGATTGTCGTCCAAGGCGTCCATGATCTCAGGGTGCTGGTACTCAGAACGTGCAAATCGTGGGGTGTCGAGATATGCATGCACACACAGCTTGCTCGCCTTACCATCCGCCCCAGCAAACATGAAATCAGACCGGAACATAACGATATCGTCTTTGTTCCGTTCGATGATCTGCTAGCTTGATCTCAACGCGACGTGATTGTTCCACTCGTACTCAAACAAGTATGTTCTGTCTTGGGTCGCATAAAAGAGTGACCCTGGTAAGGCGCCCACATCCAGCGCGTCAGGTCCAGGAGGCACAGACGGAAACACCCGGCGAACCAACAGGTCCGGAGCACCCCTGCCGTTTTGAGGAAGCGCCATTCGGTCGCAGACGAACGAGGAAAGAACGTCCTGTAGAAGCGCTGGAGGTACAACGAGATTTCACGCGCTGTGGCGTCAGGAACGAAAGCTCGAAAGCGGAGCTCGTCATGAATCGCGCCGTTACAGGTTTCGTTAATCCAAAACGTTTGCTCATCACGTGGTAGGGATCGCAGGTAGTTGGTCATTTTGTCCGGAACCGCACGATACAGCACGACGTAGCCTCGAGTCTTTAAGTTATGACGAGCGGACATGCTGCAGGGCTGCTTTGACTTCTTGTAAGCTTGTCGTAGAATATTGAAAAGTGTGAAACTGCTTATATCCTGCTTAAGCGCAGTACTTAAGAAGGAATACTGATGAAAAGCGAACGTAGCCATTATACTCACCTTATGATCATTGCCAACGCACTTACCTTCTAGCCACCAAGAGACAGAAATTCCAATGTTGCAAAGGTAAGCAGGTTCAGGTTTACTTCGCTTATCCCGGCTGTATCTACCGGTATGTTTTAAAAGATAATGGCCATTTTGAACCTCCATGCGCTTGCATGTGTGGTGCAAAATGGTGAGGTCGGATTCGATGAAGGTATCGAGTTCAAATAGTACCTGAAGTAGTTAAGTACACAACTTGTGATTTCCAGATGATCCTCACCGCCGAATTAGAAGCTGCTCAAGGCAGTTTCTGTATGATAACCACGGACAAGTTGGATGGAGGCTCGCTGGTCTGCGCGGACTGCTGCTGATGGTTGTTTCGTAATATCTTGAATGAAGCAAGTTTGGAATCGAAATGCTATCTAAACGAAACAGGTTTGAGCAAAACTAGCGATTCGAGTTCGTTTCGGCTGCAATATCGCCGGATATGCTACCACAAAACTATGTATCTCAAACGCATCAGAACGTGTAACCGCAAAAAGAAGTTAAATGACGTCATTATAGTGGTGGGCAACGAATGTAGGCGTTGATGACTGCCAGGTGTGACCCGACGAGCAAATGTACGTATTTGTAGCCTAGCAGCTGGTATACACTATAACGTGCCTCGTGTCAACTATATTTAACGAATGCCCGAAGGGACTGTCAACTATATTTTATAAATGTCAAAGTAGGAGCTATCGTGGAAGGTGACTGTTGAAGTGTTCACTTCTAATATAAAATGTCATGCGTCCTTTATGAAGAGCCACAACACATTAGCATTGCGCCATGGGATGTTTCTCCACTGAACCCAATATCCTAGTACGTCCTTAGAGAAAGATACCATTTGCCGTTCTAGCGGGGTTAACCATCGGTCCTTCAGTCTAAATGTTAGCATCGCCCATTGTTCTGCTTAATTATAAGCAAGATTGCTTACTCGTGTAATAGTCACTCTTCAATTCGCATCATGACCGGAAAATCAAAAGATGAACATGTTTCTAGAAGCGGCCGAGGCGTCAAAATGACACCGACTTGTACCGAACGGACCACCTGTACGCAACACACGGCTGTGGAAACGCCAGACGTACAGCCACGCTAAACACCGTATTAGCGCCTTCGAGAGCTTTTTACCATCCACGTTGATACAGAAGAACATGTGCAGTTTCAAAATGCAGAGTTAATGGCAGAAACACTGCTCAAAGACATCGAAAACAAGCCTTCAGCTAAAGGGAGCAATTTATGTAGCGATTGAGAATCAGAGCGACAATGACTTGCTGAGGTTGTGGAAACATAAAAAGAAGAAATCGGTCTGGATGAACTGCACGTATATGCCACCCTTGCTACAAAAGACTTCTTAGCTGGAGCACCAAAGCTGCAGCAACGCATCTGGCACGAATCGGAAGTGCAAATTCCACGCACAGTAAATCAGGCCTTGGATTCACCACAGAAATCCGAGTGGTGACGAGGAAGGGAAAGGAACTGACTGTCATGGAAGAAAAAAATGTGCTCGAGCTAGTTCCAGACAGTGAAATTCCAGAGGGAACCAAGATACTTGAGACAATGTGGAAATTCCAAGCAAAAACGGACGACTTGGGAAACATTTTGCGGTTCCGTCCGCCCGTGGTGACAAAGAAGTTCCTGGCGTTGATTTTGACATAATGGATACATTCTCCCCAGTGGTTCGAATGACATCATTCAGGATGTTAGTGGCTCTGTGCAAGATATTGAAGTTGCTAGCTTTCCTGTGTGATATCAATACGGCATACTTAAATGCTCGACGAAAAGTTGTACGCTTAATCCGACACATAGCAGAATTTCCACTCAAATCTGGATGGGTATTACAAAGTAACGAATGCACTATACGGTCTACGTGAGAGTGGACGGTAATGGTATAATGAGCTAGACGGATGGCTAACTGGTGCAAAGAAGTACAACGGAACCATGTCTGTACTTCTACTCCGAAGGGGGAACAATCGGTATTATGCTTGTTTACGTCGACGACGTGATTTGTGCGACGAATAACGAAAGCTGGAAGTCAATGTTCTTTGGAGAGCTAAACCGGAAGTATGGGCTTAAGGATTTGGGTCACCTGCACAATTATTTGGGTATTCAAGTGGACTAGAAAAATGATGGTGTTTTCCTGCACTAGACGAAGTACGCACAAGAAGTACTTGAATGTTTGGATTTACACATGCTACTCAGTGCCGCTCGCCCATGAACACAACGGTCAAACTCAGGGCGGCGACAGAGGAAGACATGAAACAAGGAATCCTTACCGTGAAGCTATTGGAGCGCAAATGTACTTAGCAACAAGTACACGTCCGGATTTCGCTTTTCCTGTGGGATATCTGAGCCGTTTTGTGCAGCATCCAAACGTGATGCATGCCGGTGCACTAAAACTCATGTTACGGTACTTACCAGCAACACTAAATCATGGAGTACTTTTCAAGAACCGAGGCAGCGGTGAAGAAGGAAAGTTCGAGATAAACGGCTTTGTGGATGCCGACAGGGGGGAACTGTCCAGATACAAGAAAAAGTGTGTCTGGGTACGTGGTGACACTGGAAGGAGGGCCAGTGGCATGGGCGGCGCGATGTCAAAGTATAGTGGCGCTCAGCACTGCAGAAGCAGAATATGCAGCAGCATGCGAAGCCTGTGAG
>LGSN01000663.1:0-28651 GCA_001314375.1 Phytophthora podocarpi | reverse complement strand
TTTTTAAATAGAGTCTCACAATTAATCTAGTTTGAAGTCGTTTTACCTACGATTTATTATGTGAATAAGTTTCAAAATATTACAGAAAGTATTCATTAATATATTTATACAGGATTGGCGAGGGTCAGCGATCCTGGTAAGAATAAGAATAAGAGTAAGAACTCTGGATATAAATATCCAGAGAATACATGAAACATCTTTTTTTTTGTATGGGTCGAATCTCGACCGCAACTAGATCCGACCCGTATATGAACCGTTAAAAAATCTATCCCAACGAGAACCGCCCAACTCCACCAAGGTGTTAGCTAGACTTGCTACACACTTACAAACAGTTTGCAAACATTAGTGTTAGCTGTATGTTTACTGTTTGTGCGAACACTACTAACAGCAGAACACAACAGTGCTGTTGACTCGTAACTTGTGTTCCCGATTGGTGCATGATCCCCATCAAAATAGCAGAAGGCCTCGTGACCCTAAAACTTTTGTTTCAAAGTTGAGCGCGGCCTGAAACATCGCCAAATGCCACCACCCAGCAGACGTGAGTGCAGTGCTTTCAATCTCTCCGCCGTAGGTGTACTGCCACTCATTATTTTGCTCTCCGGTGTACTCGCATACGGTCCACACGAATGCGTTCAACCAGGCATTTTCTTTGTATGGCTTCACCTTGCTGGGCCCTGGACGAAGCATTGCTGTGGTGTCCACGTCCTCTTGGAGATATGTTTTGGGGTCTAGCATCCGATAGATAATCATATATCCACTGGGCCCGAGGTTGAGGCGCATTACCAGAACGAATGCTCGCACACGTATATCGATGTCCTCGCGCTCAAGCGTGTAGTAGTATACGACAGCTTCATCGCCCAGGCACTGCATCACGCTAAAATGCACCTCACAGCCGCCTGGATGCATGTCTGCGATTGATTCCGGCTGCAAGACTCTTTGCCACAGGCCTTGCGCCATTTTCTCCATATCGTGTCCACGGAAAACCTTTTCCAAGGACAACATGAGCTTGTCTCGGTTGAGGACATGGCGGCCATGCCAGCCAAACATGCACATGCCGGTGGACGAGTATGTCTTAATACTTTCTCGGAACGCGTTGACTTCACGGTAGGATCTACTCATGATCTCGGAGAGTTGCTCCGATGTCACCGGATTTACCCTTAGTACTGGGTTTCTTCACTTATGCGCTTGCTCCTGCAGCAACGTAGAGACAGCCTTGTTCTGAGCATTGGATAGTTGTTGAATCTGCTTCTCCATGGCCAGATAGTCTGCCCAGACAAGTCGTAGCGCTGCGTTTTCCTTGGTCAAGGCTCTGTTCATCTTTGCCAACTCCACGTACGTTCTGTGGAGACTTGAATTGGGACTCTCAGCATCCTCTTCATTTGCACCTGCGTATGTCAACGCAGGAGTCGGTTGTGAATCTTGTTGGCAGTTTGACGCAAGTAGCTGTTCGTACTGGGCCTCCAACTCGTGAGCTTGACCCTGGAGATCGTCGAGTAATTGCTGCGGCAACAAGTACACAACCGTTAGAGCATCGCACAGACTTCACTTCCATTCAACGATTGTCGAACCAGCTTTCTGTAATAGTGGCGCTTAGCGCGCTCTCGGCCCTTGACGCGTTGGTCACAGCTTATCACCTTCTTGTCACTTGGCGAGACAGACAGCTCCATTCGCGTCGGAATAATTCAGAGTGAGGTGATTATTTCGTGGCTTGAGTTATCTATCCGTCAGGATTATCGTTCGTGATGGGATTGCGTGACGACAGGACGCCATGCTGGACTTGTTGGTTCGTGGCTGTGGAGACACACCTAACACAGCAATAGCTTCTCTCTCTCGTCACAAGAACGGTTCCAATCCACCCGCAGGCTATCTAATTGCGCCATGCCATGACACCAGTACTATGGAGCAATGTTCCAAAAACTTTCGAGCACTATAGGACAGTGGCGTGTGTATTCGGCTGGGGCGATTGGCACATGCTTTTCTTCGTCAAGGTCTTTCGGGTGAGGTTGTTGGAGTCGATGAAGACGATAACTCCATAAAATGCGAACGTACACTTCCACCTGTCTTCACAACAACACCGGAGGAGGATACAGGCGTCCACGAACAAGCCATTTGCGTGAAATTTAGGTGATTCGAGAGCGACGCTATTCCATCAAGAGAAGCTCATGTTTTCACTGGAGAAGGTTCTCCGTGAGTAGATTGTTCAAGGCGTCGCGAATAACCTGTGCACGTACTCATGCAGTCATAACAGATAGCAAAACACCACGGCAAAGGTACTTTCACGTAGTTCAGCGACCGAGTTAGGACACGGCCTTAATTTAGAAACAAACACGGCCACGCAAAACAAAATCATAATGCCGGAAATTGCCCCTTCAGGTACAAACTTCAAGTGAAACGATCCTAACCACAAATCAAGAAAAATGCACTTTTTTAAAAGTGCATTTAAAAATTTGACTTTAATAAAATAACATTTAAAACGTGACCATGTTTTTTATAATCAGATTGCATAATATTACACATCCTGATTTGATACAAACTTCGAGTACATGTGAGTTTTTCATTCAGCAGGGTCGATTAAATCCAAAGTCAAATTTTGACTTCGACCAAAAGTGGTACTTAAGTAAGCTTAACAGAAAAAATCGATTTCATTGATACAAGTTTAGGGAACGTGTTCGCTTAGGCCAGAAGCGATACAGTACGGATACTATTATTAATAGTACTGTACTCTTACCATGCATTTCCCGTTTTCGTCTGTGCGATTCTCCGGCTGCAGTCATCAACGACAACATGCCTGTATCTCGAGGATATACTTAACGACGATAGAGAACAACCGAACCTTCGAACAGAGAAATGAGCCGAGGCTTACAGGCGCGTGCCGCTAGTCGAGCGTTGTTGTTGCATTGTTGAGCCGTGTACTTCCTTGTGGCGGTGAAAATAGTCAGAGACGCTCCACTTTCCAATCCGATACATTTACAGACAACGCGCGCTTCCAATGTAGAGCTCCTTCCCAATGATGCATCGGCCAAGCAGGATAGTTGGGCGCTGTCAAAACACCCTATGAAGCACTACAGCACTGCTGTTGCAGCAACAGCGGCGCATCACTTGCAAGCCAGCGGTTATGTAGTCAGCGAGGCTTGCCCAATCCGACACATGTATAGCCGGCTCGGCTTAACAGTTCTAACGTCCCACTCCCCGAACGCAACTCGAACTTGAGTCTCAATTCGCGCGAGAAGCTGTTGATCCTTCACGCTGTCAGTCGACGGCGCATTCGCGTAGTGTCAACCACCAGCCCCAGACGGCGGTGCTCTCGACACAAGTGTCAAACACTCGCCAAGCCATCTTGGTACGAGAGTCAGAGGTGGATTTCACCAGCCGTCTTCATGTCCTGCCTCGACGCTGTCACGCAAAATTTCTCGCAGGTCTCAGATTCTATGCAGCTCTACCACTGAGCCGTTAAGCCCCCTTCAGATCGTTACCGTTTATCGCAAGGAAATCGTATCTCACAGACAACATGCCTCGTCTTTAACCCACGATTAGGTTCGTACCTACTGCCATCAACCACAGTACTCCTCGTCTTCTGTTCTGGACCTCAATTCATTCAGGCACTCTCGCTGGGCGGCACATGACCCGGTGCATCAGGTACCCTTACAAAGCCTATTGACTCCTCGCACCCACCATGGCGTCTCCGTTCCCGCAGCAGCACGCGCCGCCGACCTTCGAGCTGCATGAGTCGCGGCCCGACTTCCTGCCCGAGGACTGGAGCGACATGGACCAGCAGATCTTCGAGACTTTGCTTCTGCCGTCCCCTTCGTCCTCGTCCCTCGCTGACTCGTCCGACTCGTCGGCGTCCGTCAAGCCCGAGCCGTTGCCCACGAAGAAGAAGACGCGCGGCGGTCGTAAGCGCGTGTCTGTGGAGGAGAAGCGCATGAAGCATCGAGAAGTGCAGCGCCGCTTCATGCAGCGCAAGAAGGAGATGCTGGCGGGCGTCAAGAAGTCCATCGTGGCGCTGGAGAAACAGGTGTCCGTGCTCAAGCTCTCGAGTGAGCGCCAGGCGCTGGAGATGGAAAACAAGACGCTGCAGCAAGAAGCAGATGCACAGGCAGCGGCCCCAGCCGTCCCGACGCTCGACGCGCTCGAGATGATTTTCCAGAGAGAAGCCAAGGCGGTGGAGCAGCAGTTCAAGGCCTTCACGGTGCAGCAGTGGCAGGAGCTCGTGTGTCAGACGCTGCAGAGTGTGGATAGCATTTTGACCCAAGAGGCCATGGAAGCCTCGGGGATGAACGTCATGGGATGGTCCGACAGACGCCGCGTGGAGGACACCAGCGTCAAGTTTACGCTGCACAAGGCCTTCCCACATGTGTGCGCCGAGAACCTGTGGAATATCACGTGGCAGAGATTGACCACAGACAGCTACGCAAGCTTCTTCAGCCCTTCGCTGTTTATTCGGGTGAGTGGAAGGTTTATTTGGTTGTTGTTGGGGGGAGGGTCTAACTTGTATTTCTCCTTCTTCTTCTTTTATGGTTGTAGAAACATTTGCTGCAGAAAGTGTGCGATGACGCGATCATCATCTACCGAGTCATCTGCTATCCGCAGACTGGCCGAGTCTCGAGAGCCATTGAAGTCATCAGTCGAGTGAGAAGGGAACACGACTTTGTCTACTTTATCCGGACTCTGGACCTGCCTGACGTGAAGGAGCGGGTGTGTGCCACGGACATTTGGACCCAGTCGCTGACGGTGCTGCGTTTCATGCCAAGCGACCCGAATCATCCTGAAGTCGGCTGTGTGGTGCAGTACGGAGGAAACTACGTGAACATCCCCAAGGGCGGCATCAAGTACTGGTTCATGGAGATTCTGTTCCTGGTGCTGCGCTTCGAGTCGTCGCTGATCTCGCCCATGTTTTCGCTCAGCAATTGAGACCCCATCTCCATTTGTGCTTTGCCTTGTGTGTTTTTACTAATAGATTGTTAACTTATCGAGAAAATATTCTTCGCATCCTGCTGGTTGTTATATCACCGAGATTCGAAGATGCTGCTTACCGCCAAGAAGAGGTTCCAGCTAGCCAAATACTGATGGTACCTCAAAGTACAAACTTTGCAGGCGCTAAACCTACAATATGATGTATAAAGCCCAATAATTGAGTACCTCCAATTGGGGGGGGGGGGGTTAAGAGATCCTCTATTTTTGTTATTAGTTAACTATAGAGTCTTGTAGGTTCTGAAGGCTCTGCCTGATCGACGTATTATCTGGTGGCCAGGATGGGCTGTTATCACGAATGCAATGACTGGTTAACAACTCCTGAAGTCTTGGTAGTAGACTGTTGAAATTGAAGGTGCCTAACGGAAGTGTCCTGGACCTCGACATCTTGATCAATTTTGCTGCTGCTGATACCGCTTTCAATGTAGCTGTCTCCCAGCAGTATGAATTGAGTCCACAGAAGAGATTTTGGCCTTGTGGGCGATGCTTCGGAGGAGTTGTTCCCTGGAATTTCACATGTACGGTGCTGGGGACAGTGATCTGCCGAATTCGGTCAAGTGCTGCATTCCTGCAGTATCTTAGTAACCAAACTTGGCTTTACTATGGAATGAATTCCTACAGCTTCGATGGTTTTCAAAAAATTCCACTGGGTCCTAGCAGTAGCCAAGCTGCTCGGTTCTCTGTGTACGGGATTCTTGTGAATCCCGTCTAAATTTGCCGCTTTCAGGCTACATGTATTGGCCGTACCGCCACCAAACCGACGGCTTGCTTCAACTGGCAAAAATAGTTTTCTCAGCCACGCCACCTTTGCCTGCCCCGAGGTTTCAAAGTGCCTCGCACCTTGCCACGGGTCCGAGACAGGTTCGTAAGACTGCTTCATCCGCGCGAGTTCCATTAGGAGCCTGCGCAACGGCCCGTGTGAAGTTCTCTACCCTCGACTTGTTCAGTCAAGTCCAGTCGAGGGTAGCGTTCTTCGTGCGGATGTTTGCCGTCGACCCGTCGACGTTGATACACGGGGTCTTGAAGTTCGTCTTGCTGAGTGTCAGTGGCTGTAGCGATGGCGCTCACAACACCTTCGACGACCATGTCGACTGTTGCCTTTGTCAGTCATGTTGCCGCAGCGGCAAGCTGGCTTATGGGGTGTGGTTCACATATTACCTCTCAATATCACATAAATTATCAGATTATACAAGTTGGTCGATGCTTGGCTGTTGGTTCAAAGAACCGCCCAGGGAAATTTCGAGTAGAACGCAAAATACCACATGGAATTGTATGATCCACGTCTGCTGGAAAATCGGTCTCTGAAGAGGTGGAACTGCTTTGAATACGCTATAGCATTGCGCTAGATAGTTTCCTCGTGAGTAGGTTGCTACATTTAACATCCACGCCCGAATTACCGCCGTTGTCTGGAAATCTGCTACATTCCACACCATTGTCTCTGTGGCTTTGTTCTTTATCAAATATTTCTTTGTTGTCCATAACATGCATTGGGTACATGTCGTCCATATATTAAAAATGTATCCGATAGTCATTCAGCAAGTGGACTACAGAAACGCTCCCAATTCGGATATCAAATTTGCATCTGCTTACTCAGTTTTTTAATACCAAACGGTGCCACAAACGCTGGATCTGCAACACGTTGAGCAAGAAGACGAAAGGCATGAAGGACGACGGCGTGGAGGTGGACACCGGGAGCTGCTGTAAACAGCTGTTTTGAAATTGTCCGGTATCTCGTCGAACAAGGGGCAGATGTGAATGCCAAGGGTGAAAACGGAAACACAGCGCTGATAAAAGCTGCTATGCAACAACAGGAAGAAGTCGTTCGGTATCTCGCTGGGGATTGTGGGGCAGACATGAATATTAAGAACGACCACGGTGAAACAGCACTGGCGTCAGCGAACGAGTTCTGCATGTATTCGAAGTCTAGCTTCTGCTCGAATGTTGTCCATCTGCCCATGCAACCGAGTGACAGTAACTCTTTACTCGTTACCGGTAAAACACGTAGACCAATGATGATCGGGTTGAAGACGGTACCGGTATTCGTAATTAGTGGTGTGGTAGATAAGGCAGAAAATTTGTAAAAAAACTAAAGCTATAGTTTTTTTTCATCAACCCTCAATTGATGGTTTTTGACTCTCTCAATTCCGGGTTGATGGAACTATCAATTGAGGGTTAATGCCTTGCACAGACCAACTACTCGCGATCTGTCTTCACCGACGGCTGAATCACTTCAATGGCTACGAAACCCCAAGCAGCATAAAGCACAAAGAGCGTCAGCAAAAGTGCCACCTTCACTTCAACTCCAGCAGCTGCTCACCTGCCATGCCCATGAGAGNTCTTCACGATAGAGAGGGCCTAAACAGTCACCAAAAGTGACTAATTAGTCGACGAGGAGCAGGAGAAGGAGCAGAGCAGCAGACAGACAGACGCACCATATTGGCTACAAGCGACACGTTGATGGCGACCTGCACGCGCAGTGGATCCAGAGGGGACCGACAGATGCTGCTCCTCCACGTCCGCTTCCTTCTTGAGCAGGAAGGCGTGCGAGACCTGCGAGCGGCGGTAGCGCTCCTCCACTTTCGTGCCCCTGGGGTCGTCGTCACGGTCAGAGACCCGTAGCCGTTGGGCGACTGCGGACTGCGCTGCAGTGACGGAGAAGTGAACGACGAGGACTCGGCCATCGGCGCTGCTTAGGCTCTGGTCAAGGGATTCAACGGTCAGCAGCGAGAGCTGGAGATCTCGACCTTTACGATGGCAGTGCTGCTGGTTGCAATAGTAATCTAGCTGGTGCTGTGGTATGTCTACGCCAAGATCGCGTCGCATTCACCTTCAGCCGATGCCCTGGCACAGGTAAGAATCTCCACCACTCAATCTCGATGCTCGTTTAACACGCATATGCGCCGGTTTCTGTAACGCAGCTTTTTATTGTCCGTGCTTGCTTCTGCAGACCACCGCACGACGTCTTCAGCAACACCGTCGCGGTGGCGGCTGCCTTGCCGTCCATTGGCACGCGAGTCTCTGGTATCTCGATTCTGTTGACGCTATCGTGATCTCAGTGTACATCGCCGTCAGCTGGCTAGCAACAGGAAAGGAGCAAGTGAAGCGACTCGTAGGCCTGCGTACGTGTTTCTTTTTGTGCACTAGATTGAGGTTCTGTCCTTGACGTACACTTGCGTGTTCAGAGGCCGACCAGGAGTTAATCGACCAGACCCGTCTGCTGGGCGATGTTCACCACCCGATGATGAGGACAGACATCGTGCGAGCGTACCACTTTGGCAACAACTACCTGGTGGAGATGGAAGTCATTTTGCCCGAGGATATGTGCGTCAAGGATGCCCATGACATCAGCCTGAGCTTGCAGGATAAAGTAGAAGAGCTAGACAACGTGGAGCGCGCATTTTGCACGTGGACTATCTAGAGCACAACTACGACGAGCACAAGAACCCCACCCTTCGCCGCGACTCCGCGTAGCAGGCCATCAGGAGCGCAGCAATACCCATATAAGAAACGCTTTTTTTTATCCGAAGGCTGGTGCTGCTGTCTGCAATCAAAATCTCGAGTACACAGACGACCTAAGCGCTTTAGTCTGAGCAAGTGATAATACCAGTACATGATTTTCGTACGTGTATATCGAGACCAAGCGGTTTCCGTGAAAGTACACCACATTCGCCCGTTATTTTCCTGGTGTCTTTCTCCTCAATGGTCTCAGTATTGAGTGAAAGTTGCTAAGTTTGCAGCCCCTCCCCCGTCTCCACTGCGCAATTGGCTCTCAAGCGCTCAGGGGGATGGCAAGCCGCGAGTCGGTCGAAGGTGTTAGCGGGCGGTTGAGCATTTCTATCGAGCAGGACAGTTTTGCACCGGGCGAGGTCATTCGTGGCATGGTGAAGCTTTGCACGTTGGAGCTGGTCCAAGCGAGAGAGCGTGAGTACATGCATTACTACCGGTATAATAAAGTGGTGCTTGGATTGCAGCATGCCAGGTCTATAGCTCACCATTGACTGTGCGCAGCGCTGGCGGTGGTCATCCAGGGGAGAGAAGCGGTTGGGTGGGATGAAGGAGGCTACAGCCCCGTCACGAACGCCTTCGACAAGATATTTCTACAGCACAAGGTGAGTTGATTACCAGTCAAGTTGCACTCAAATTCAATCACTAACCGAAGAAATCATCCAACCACCAGGTTGAATTGGCCCCGTCGACGCTCTACGATGCTGGAGACTCGGAACACCGTTTCGAGTTCCGATTGCCAACGGGCTTACCCTCGAGCTTTGAACTACTTGACATCTACAGCGGAACAGCGGAGCGCCTCCGAGTTCAGATCAAGTACCAGGCAAGTGTGTGGCTCAGATCTAACAGTGAGTTGGTGGCGTACTTGAACGCCGAGCAGGAGTTTACGGTGCACGCTCCGCCCACGATCACTCCACCAGCAAGGGCTCTCGAGATTTCAGCGTCGGAGGTGGTGCACTGGCTGTGCTGCATCAAGCGCGGCAACTTGCAGATTACGGTCGAGATTCCGAAAGATGTGTATCCCTCGGGTGAAGTGGTCCCGCTTCAATATCGCGTGGATGGATCTGGCTGCAAGACATCCGTAAAATCGATCTCGGTGGAACTGATTGAAGACGTTAGGCTGCGAAACCTGGGGGAGCGGCCGGACTGGACTGTCACGCGTGTGCTTTCAACGCAACAAGTCGTTGGTCCAGGCGCCGGTCACACAAGAGAACAAGTGGTGCATGTCGGGTTGGTTGAAAATGAGAAGGAGAGTCCAGTAAACCCAGACGTGACTACGCATTTCTTTCGGTGTACTCATCGCCTCGCTATTCGGTGCAAGCCGTTTATGGCGCAGAGTATTGTGGGCGAAGTACCGGTGAGGGTGCTGCACCACAACACGTCGTACAGCGCAGGAGCGGTTCGGGTGCTTAGAATCCCAGCAGAAGCTACGTCTGGCAGTAAAAGCCCGTAGCTAACGGAGTAATCTCCGTACAAATTCAAAACATTGAGGCCAAGCATACGGGTAAGCGTGAAAAGTAGCGGCTCTTCTTGTTGATGTAGTGTGTCTGATCAATCTCAGCGAGAAACATCGCAATGAAAATTATTCAGGAGCTTTTCGGTTAATTTGATGAAACAAAATCGGACAAGAATTGATCATTATACTTTTCCATCGGTGTAACCTGCTTCTCCGTCGCATGATCAGCTTCGAGCCGCTTCAACTCGGCGTTTTCCTTAGTCAATGCGCTCTTCATTTGAGCGAGCTGTACGTAAGCGCTGTGCAAAGCTGAATTAGCATCGGTTTGCATCAGTTGTAGGCTGTGCATCTCGCTGGTGGTGCGCCTCTAGAAGCCGCTCGTGCTCTGCCTCCAGTGTAGTAACTTGATCTCGGAGCTCACTCAACGTGTTCTGTACGTGTCAAGTCCACACAAGTGAGTTCGTCCACACGGACCACCAATATGAAGCTATAGAAGTAACAAAAACACACCCTTCTCATGGACAAACTCGTACCAACTTCTTGTAGTAGCAGCGCTTGACGATGAGTCGGTTCTTGGCTCGCTGGTCCTCGTCCAGCTCTCGCTTTTTGCCTCCAGTCGCGTCGTCAGCCAAGTCCATTTGGCACATTACAACTCGAAGTGTCAGTGTGCACTTTGAACTCGATTAGCTAACCCTATGATGCACGACCCGAGATTACTTTTCAAGAGCGTCAACTCCCGTGTGGCGCCCGTCCTGTGCCAAGCCCGATGAAAAATTTCGACGACGCGTGACGAAAGCTGCCTGCCTACCATCGCCTGATGCACACAATTGACAACTCGGCCCCATGAGTCAAGTACATACATGTACAATGTATTGCCACTGTAGCTTGAAGAGTGCATTGCCTCGACACTTGGACGGTCGACGCCACGCTACTGTACACCATTAATCCACTTTGCACCCCTTCGATTGACACGCATTGAGTGGATTCTCAATTCGTCGGAATGTTGCTGAGCAAGGACAAGCGTCTACTACAACTACAGCAACATGCTCGACGTGACGGTTGAGCAACGCTGCCATTGTCGTGGTTAACCCTTAAACTTCAGGCCAGCCAGAACCACTGCATTGGCATTGTCATGCTGTAGACTATGCTTGTCATTCCTGGCATACATTATCCAAGCTATATGTCTCGAATGACTGCAGCAGCTGACTTCTTGAAGTTAAAACTGGCTTCTCAACAGTTGCACAAGTTCTCAATGCGTATCAAGGCCGTCCGAGCGGAGCCCTTTGGTGTTCGCCGCCCGTGGATTTTCGATGCTGTAGATGACCACAGGATTAGGCAACAGTGTAACTAATGGGTCTTCGCTCTTCGACCTTCATGCCGACGCCCAACCAGCTTCCAGCCTCACGTCGGCACGCTGCGATGTCCGGCCGAGATCAGGATTCCTAAGCAACGATCGAGCTCAGTATGTACATGTAGGGATGGATATCCACCAAGGGAAGTGATCGGTGAGGTGACCGCAAAGTCATACAGCTCGTTCTGCAGCTCCTATCATCTTCAGTTGAACTGCCATGATGGAGCTGCAAAACTCACAGCAAGCAAGCGGTCATGTCTCGACAGTGCTTGCCGTGCGAGTCGTACCGATGCACCACCACCAGAAAACTGTCGTCGATCTGGCCGCAACGTGATAGCTTCTGCTTGGCCATTACTACAGAGTGTTATGCCAACGAAGCTGGCCGACGCCTCGACCGGATACTGCTACAGCGGCCACTCCGCGCGATATACGCATTGGGACTGCTACCGGAAACGACGTCTCGGTGTTACGTGTACTGCAGTGAAGAGTGGAGTTAGCTGTCAAGACGTGTGGTATTGTCGTCTTCCTACATGTAAGCACACGACGAATAGACCTCCATCCCACTGCTTTCACCGCTTTGGACAATAGCCGTGGACAGCTACATGTACCATGCATGTAGCTCGCCATGAGCACAACACACATCCACTTCGTCCCCAAACGAGCAGCTTTGCCGATCTTTCGCCGCGTAGGTAACGCCGCTCCGCGTGACAACTTGTGTTTGCCATAGCCAAAACCCAGGCGTCACTACAGATTGCAGGATGTTTGGACAGAGTCGCCCAGCGTCTGCTTGAGATTGAGACTTGTCACGGTGCATGGAGCGGCCGCGCTTCATGGTCCCCCCTCCGTTTGTAGCGCTCATGGCTACATGGACCGTGGTGTTGTCGGCTCGCGTGACACCGGCATCCCACCGTACACAACGCGGCAACGCGAATGTGTGGCGAAAATGAAAGTTACTCGCGCCGGACGCGCGACAAGAATCGAGCGATCTCAAAGATCAGAGCTCTAATCACTGAGTCAATGCCCTCACACGATAATAGCAGTCCAGCAATCCAGACTGGCCGCGATGGGATCGGATAGTCTCACAATTGAATCTGCCCCCTGGCAGTCACTTAGCTCGCCTGCTCGCGCCAAACCTCCGTTTGCTGCGTCTGGTGTTGCTATTTACCTAGCGAAACACACGTCGGGCACCAACCACCCCGTGTACATCCCACCACTTCCTCCGCTTGCAGGACCATGCTGCGCATCGCGGATCTCTTGAACAACATCGGCGAGGATGACAGCCAACTGGCGGATGCAGACACTCGCGCGCAGGTGAAATTGGGCAGGTCCGTTTCCGCTCCGGAGCAAGGAACGCGGGTGGACGAAGACCAGGATGCGGCCATAGCCTCGATGGCCATGGTTGACGAGGATGAACACGCTGCCTCCTGCCCGGAAGACAAGCAGTCACCCCGCTACATCCAGACCTTGACCCGACTGAGATCGTCCTCAAGGTGCGTACTTATTGCCATTGACGCTCCATTGACACTTCGTCTCTACTGTGAACGGAGCAAACTTCCACTCATGCTAGCGTTGTTGCTCTCTAGTAGAATCCAGGAGAAGACGGCGACGAAGAGATCGCCACATAGACCCTCGCCCTACGGCTCGCAGCAGCAGCAGCAGTTCATGACCATCAGGAACATCGTAAATCCGGGCGAGCCCACGGAAGCTAGTGGTGTCTCGTTCCGATCACCCAAGAAAGCCGCCGCCGGTAGCAAGAAGCGGAGCACGCGCTCGCTCTTCCCGGAGTTATCGGAGTCCGACCGTCGTGCTAAGCAGAGACTTATCGTGAAGCGCTGCTACTACAAGAAGATCGTATGTTCAACTGCGGCTATCAATTGTTGTGGCGTTGACAAAATCCAGGAGCTCACTCGGTGTGTGTGTTTGTCCATGTCTCAATACAGAACACGATCAAGTCCCTGCGTGACGAGGTCAGCATCTTGGAGCAGCAGTTTCGTTCAGCACTGCACGCAATGCAGCAGGAGGACGTGACCGCCAAGGCTGCAGGTCGCGGAGAGGACGTCAAGTTGCGCGAGATGTTCATCGACACATTGACAACCAAGGAGACGCTTCGCGAGGAGCACAGCCGTCTGCGCCGTCTGGCTGACGAGTACTACATGAAGAACCAGGGCCGTCTTCGTCAACTACTGGACTCGAACCACAAGGGCTTGATCCTCTTCACCACCGCTGTCAACGACGACTGAGCGTTTCGCTTATCAACACAAGTACTAGAGTGCTACATCTACACCCACACTGCGCTTCAAGAAGAAGTGTTCACCGCCTCGGAGGACACGGAGAGACTGCGCTTTACATTCCCCATTCTCGCTAGCATATTGTGGCGAGGTGGGCACGGCTGCACAGCGATCAGAGGCCGCCTCGGCCGAGAGAGGTGGCTAGCTGCCCAGGCCTTCACATCACATAAAAAATAATTTATATAGAGCTAAGTTAGTTAATGCCAATAGAGAAGCACCCCGCGTCATGCAAGTGCACACCAATGGCTTTCACTCCTCGAGCGCAAGACTTGCTGAGCGTTGATTGCTGGGGTGGTTAGCATCATGCTGCCTCACGAAATCGACATCGCAGTCCGAGCAGGGATTTGGCGGCGGTGCCGGCAGTAATGGTCCGGCCTCCGTTCTGCTCGGCAAATCGGGATGTCCACCCTGCAATCAAGCCTGCCGTCTAGCGCCCTGGATATCCATGCAGTGCAATGGTTGCAGCAGCATCAACCGCATTCGATGGCAGCTTGAGTCAAGCCTTGGCTCAAGGCTTGACGGTCGCTGCTTGGACTGCGACAGCGACATGTGCGAGGGATATGCATGCACACCACCTGCCCCGTCATCGCGCTTCCCCTCCGAAACACGGTCGCTGACTGGTCCACAAGCCTTGACGTGTGCGCGTAGGCCAGTGCTCTACGGTCTTCTCTGTGCATTCAGCGGTCTCACTAGCGAATTTGATCCGATCTATTCTAGCTTGAGATCACACGACGACGATGGCTCCGACGAAGCTAAACCTGGACGACCCGGAGGTCAAGAAGCAGGCGCTGGCCAGCCTGGCCAAGACCATCCCCGTGGTGCCCTTCAAGGGCGTCGAGTTCTTCGACGTGGGCGGCCTGCTGGCCAACCCGGAGAAGCTGCAGCTGACCTTCGACCTGTTCGTGCACGCCGTGACGCCCTTCATCGACCAGGTGGACGCCATCGGCTGCTTCGACGCGCGCGGCTTCCTGTTCGCGCCGTACCTGGGCGCGCTCTTCCAGAAGCGCGTCTTCATGCTGCGCAAGCCCGACAAGATGCCGAGCGTGAGCGACACCATCGAGTACTTCAAGGAGTACAAGGGCGACAACAGCGAGGGCGGCGACCACCTGAGCATCCAGACGTACGCCGTCAACAAGGGCGACCGCGTGCTGCTGGTGGACGACCTGCTGGCCACGGGCGGCACCTGCGAGGCCGGCATCCGCCTCGTGCAGCAAGCGGACTCCTCGGTCACGGCCTGTGTCTTCGTGGTGGAGATCGGCGTGCTGGACGGCCGCGGCCGCGCCATCAAGGCCAGCACGGGCGAGAAGACCCAGATCATCTCGCTGCTCACAGAGAAGGACTTTTAGACGGCTTTCTGTCAGCTATAGAGCTTCGGTATCGGGAGGGGGTATTACAAATACATAACACAATTGAACACACACACACATGCGTACACAGAGGAAGGTGCCTGGGAGGTGATGCATACTCTGACGTTCACCATAGTTTGAGAGCGCAGTACGACGGGATCTCACTTTACTACCCATTTCAATCTGATTCACAAGGGTATATATTTCTGCAAGTTCACAGAAGTCATCACCGTCTTACAATACACTAGGTTAAAATGGCCCGTTCACAATATTCTGCGTAAATCGTAAGCGTGATGTTGAGACGCATAACGGTTAAACGGTGTTGAAGTTGGGTGAGGGCACATTGCGTCCGTCATTCATTCCCAAAAGTGCACCGCAAGCCAAACTCCACCGAAGTCTCACCCCATGCTGCATCTGACCGCCTTCCGCCCTGCCAGAGCTCCAGCTCCACGCATGCGGGCGCTGACCGCTCGCTTTTCGTCGCACTACAAAGTGTGCGCAGATGCCGACACGGCCGTGGAGGATATAAAGTCCGGGTCCAAGCTGTAGGTCAACTGGAGTACAGTACAGTGGATTTAAACTCTGTAGACGCTGCTTTCTGACCTTTTGCCTGGTTGCGGACAGCGTTGTGGGCGGCTTCGGACTGTGCGGCATCCCGGAGAACAGCATCCAAGCGCTGGTCAAGCAGGTGAGAAAGAGGTGCAATATCCACAGCCAGAGCGCCTCATTTTTAGTCTAATTGCTACTGTGGCTGCTGCTGTAGGGAGCCAAAGACTTGACGTGTGTGTCGAACAATGCGGGAGTGGACGACTTCGGACTGGGGCTGCTGCTGCAAACACGCCAGGTACCACCGACGCGCTATAGTAGAACAGTAAAAATCTGTTTTATGACACTTCTCCTAATTTGTATCTTGCAGATTAAACGCATGATCTCGTCGTACGTGGGGGAAAACGCACTATTCGAGAAATTGTACCTGGCCGGGGAGCTGGAGGTGGAGCTCACGCCGCAGGGAACACTCGCCGAGCGTATCCGAGCTGGTGGTTCTGGCATCCCAGCCTTCTACACGCCCACGGCGTACGGCACCATCATCCAGGTTGGCATCAGTCAATTTCTATGCCTAGAAAACTATTTCTTCTTCTAAAATGTGGTAATATTTGTAGGAGGGAGGCTTTGCTATCAAACTGAAAGCTGACGGCTCCATTGACATCCCGAGTGCTCCACGAGAAGTTCGCCAGTTTAATGGCCGCAGCTACGTGATGGAAGAGGGAATTACGGGCGATTTTGCGCTCGTGAAGGCGTGGAAAGGAGATACAGACGGCAATTTGGTGTTCCGAGGCACGGCACGCAACTTCAATGTTGATGCAGCCAAGGCTGGACAAATTACGATCGCCGAAGTGGAGGAGCTGGTGCAGCCTGGAGACATTCACCCAGGTACTAGCCGTTGTTGTAGTCAATTGTGCGGGTGGTTTGTGGCATGCCTAACACGCTTTGACTTTTTTTAACAGATGAGGTTCATCTACCGGGCATCTACGTGCAGCGCGTTTTTAAGGCCAGCAACACCGAGAAACGAATCGAGAGGCTCACTCTCGCCAATGCAAAGGTTGGTCTTACTTTTCTACTTTTATGTGTTGCATGCCACCAAAGTCAGACCTGGGCTAACAGCGACTTTGTTTTAGAAATCGCAACACAAAACCTCGCCGGATCGCGAGCGCATCATCCGCCGCGCGGCTAAAGAGTTGAAGGACGGGATGTACGTGAACCTGGGTATTGGTTTGCCAACTTTGGCGTCCAACTACGTCCCGGACGGAGTCAAGGTAATTCTACAGAGTGAGAACGGACTCTTGGGCATGGGGCCATACCCGAACGAGGGCGAGCAGGACCCGGATCTGATCAACGCCGGCAAGGAGACGGTGACTTTTCTGCCAGGGTCTTCCACGTTCTCGTCGTCGGAGTCATTCGCTATGATTCGTGGAGGTCACGTGCACCTGACGATCCTGGGTGCGCTCCAGGTCGCGGAGAACGGCGATTTGGCGAACTGGATTATCCCGGGCAAGATGGTGAAGGGAATGGGGGGCGCGATGGATCTCGTGGGTAGCGGTAACCGTGTCGTGGTCACGATGGAACATAACGCAAAAGGTGGGGCCAAGAAGATCCTCAAGGCTTGTTCGCTACCGCTTACAGGCAAGAGTGTCGTGAACACCATCATCACGGAATTGAGCGTGTTCGACGTGGTGCCAGGCAAGGGTCTCGTTCTGGTGGAAATTGCGCCGACGACCACGTTGGAGGAGATTCGTGAGCGTACGGAGGCATCATTCACGGTTTCTTCCGACCTAAAGTCAATGAATTAGACACTTCGATCGAGATCCTGATGGTCTGAGTCAGTGATACTTTGACTATCAAACCAGAACCGCTACCATTGGAACTATTTGAATGAAGTCTGACGGCAATTATCACCGTCTCGGCCAGTGGAGCCGGTATCACTTAAAGAGCTGAGCTGATCATTTCTGCTGTACCGGTAGTTAGCAATGAGGAAAGCCGAGTTAGTAACTCAGATTAACTCAATTTCAGCTTGAGGAGGGTGGCGGCGGTCTTCGAAAAGATGGATTGGTGCAACTGCAGTTTGACTAGATCAAGGTGCAATTGCCGCTACTGGAAATGTTGAGGTCGTCTGTCGTTTTTTTCGCGCGTCACGAATGAAGCGCGAACCAAGCGGTGGATTGAAGCGTTCATGGACCACTCGAAGTGACCGACAACTTGCAGTAAATCTTCACTGCGACTCTTCATCTAAGTGACTGCACGAAGAACCGGAACCAGATGACGATGAAAATGTGTACGGTTTTGCTAGATTTTACCCACGACGCGTGCAGCCATTTTCGTGCGTCGGAATTTCTCGGGCGTAGCGCGTTCAGTGCGTCAGAGGTGGATGCCCAAGGAAGTGCAGACGTCATGGTAAATGCAGTTCTGGTCGTACAATACCGGTATATATGCATCATCCAAGTCGGTGAAGGATTATGGGTTACGCTCCGCTTGAAGTCGTTGCAACATTGCTTTAGAGCTTGATCGGTGGTCAAGGTTGAAGTCATTGAAATCTGTTACAGTACTAGTTTTGTTTTGGGCGTGCTATTGATAGATCGTGGTATCAAGATGACGTCATGCGCGCAGACATATTGAAGACGCTGTACGAAGCTACTCTGGATCTGCGATATTTACACGACCGCAACTTCATCGATGGCAGTACGTGTTGTTGCGAAAAAGTGTCGTCGCTGCAAATGGAGTCGCACAGCTACGAAAGCTGAGCAGCGAAAATGTGTTTGATCCGTTTTATCTCAAGAGGAGGGCTTCCGAGGTGCTTGCTCAATCCCTCCCCCCTTTGCATCAGACGTTTATGAATTTGGGCTACAAGGTTTAAGAAACTCGATCCCACAAGCTTTCAAACCTTGAACTGGGATTGCTTGACGAGGATACCCATGATACATGAACGTAGTGCTTTTCATGAAACAGTTTAATTGGAAATATCCCCGGATAAACCTGACAATCTGTCCGCTGAGCAGTGACACCTTATTCGGCGAATGTTCTGTCTCGAACATCTCGATCGCCCTTCTGTCTTGGACGTGGTTTGCGAACTGGAAGTATTCGCACACGTCTCAAAAGTTTTCATCTGAGCTTGAAGGACACACACCTCTATCTTGGGTAAACTTGGCGATGTTAACATGTCAGAATCAGCAATACCAGCCTCAACTGTATCGAGTGCTCTTACCGAATTCACGAGTTGAGTGGTGGGTCAACTACGATGGACTTTACAAACCAAAAGGCATATGAGCGCTTGGCAGACATCTTCAACCAGTTCAACCACGATATCCAGTGATATGGCGATATCTTACCCTTCTTTCGCAAAGCTAAAAAACTGTGAATGCCGTCAGGTCGGCCCAAGCTGCACGATTTGTAGCGAGTCGTCCAGTAGCCGATGACACTTTCGCCATACACGCGACTCTAATTCATTCATGGACGCTCAGAATATGTCGCGCTCTAGCGATATTCACGAGTGACGAGTTCAGTGGGGACGAGCTACTTGACAAGAAAAGTTGCCCGTTCGCTCGTGCAAGAACTGTAATTGCGTCTCTCGCGCTGTCAATGGTACTGAGTGGTTAATGTCTCCGAATAAAGTGGAATTTGACAAATAGGACGAGTTTAGCAGTGGCGTGTTTGGACCCGTCCACCGCGGCAAGTGGAAGTCGTGAAGATACTGAAATCGATGACGGGAAATGGTCAGGATGCGCGTCTCAGTGCCACACAGCATCTTTGAGCGGAAAAAATAAAGCACCAGTAGCAACCCTGGCCAACGATATTTAGCTACGTTCCTGAATGAAGTGGGGATCTAACACAAGCGTTACCACCCTAATGTTGTGCAGTTGTTCGGAGCTTGGGCGTCAGATCCAGCAACCGTTTTTCGTGTGTGGAGTACGCGGGGAGTGAGCTCCTCCAGATGAAATACGTCATCAATGACAAAAATGGTATGCCTTTGGGCCTTCGATCCCTGCATGGACAGCGAGTCGTCCACGCCGATTTGAAATCGAACAGCATCTACGAAGTTGCGAAGTTGGCGGATTTCGGGCTGAGTACGCTGGTGTTCAATGAGTCTGCAGACAGCAAAGAACTTGAAGTAGAAGGAAATACTAATACGAAGCTGAAAGTCGGTGCGATTCGATACAAGACACCGGGGTGCTGCTTGGTGAAAAAGCGGCGTTTGGATCAGATATTTACTCGTTTGGGATGTGTATCATCGAAGCGGTAAGCGGGAAATATCCGTGGGGTACGATGGTGGATCTTGTTGACACGTATGACGTTCTGACGCAGTAGCGGCCTCAGCGCACGGAAAATTGTAGTGAGGAGGCTTACAATCTTCTGGGGCGAATGTGTCAGTTCGTTCTGAGCGAGAGAGTAGCAACGCAGGACGTTAAAGATGCTCAGGGGGAAGAAGGATCGCGAAAAATATTAGATTTATCAGCCCGTTGAGCCCTTGGACGGTCTGGTCTGTAAATCGAGTCGTTTGTTTGGTCCCCAATAATCTGTTTGCACTATCCCCACAAGCACTTTGAAGCAGAGAATGGTGAGTTGGCAACTACTGTAGATCATCCCGGGTACGATGGCGAAGGAAATGGGTGGTGCGGTGAATCTCGTGGATAGCGGTGGTCACGATGGAGCACAACACAAAGGGCGCGGCAAAGTAATAGATTTGCGCAGGCATACCCCGAATGCAGAGCTTATTTGGCAATAGTCATACCGTACCGTGAGCTGAAACAGCACCACTGAACAGTGACGTCGGCCAGACACGAAAGTACGTCACTGATGATGGTCTGACGCTCGCCATCCTCCGCAATATCTCCGCAGTCACCTTGTGGGTTTGCTGGACTCCCTTGTCGCTTCGTTCGTGTCTTCAAAATGGGACATGTACTGCTAGCTCAAGAGGGTGACGGTAACAAGGTTCAGTACCACGTCGTGTTTGCTGGTGTGATTGAACGAGGCGCGAGCTTCCGCGCATTGGTGTGGGCGAATATCCTAGAGACGTCTCAGAACATCGACGTGGGCGAAGATATCTACAGCATCAACAACGACGGGCGAGAAACCTCTTTTCATCTTCGATGATCGCACACGAACGATTATATCTTCTCACCACCAGAATAATTTGATACATCTACCAACACGACTGGAGGTGATGACCAACCAGTGGCTTTTGTTGGCGGTGTTGATGGCACATCCGACCGTGGGAATGCCACTTGCCACAATGAGTCAATTCTTTGCGAAGTTACTGGTGTCAGTGCAGCTCGGCTGGATGCTCATGCTCGGATTAAAGGGCCTGTTCCAATGAATGCACCAGTAGCTGCGAAAAAAGCTTCATTGCTCGCTGAAGCGCAGAACACAAACCGACACAGAGCCTGATGGATGACCTACTTGCTTTTGAAAGCCCGTCATACACCGACTTGGAGCTACTGAACTACATGTATACTAGCAGCAACACACGTTCGACTCTAGGCCACCAGAACGTTCAGATTGTGCGCGATTTTAATTGCAAATACCAGCAGTACGAAGAGTTCACGTCCCATGGGGAGAACTCGCTGTTCCAAGCACGCATCAAGGCACTGACGAATGCTAAGAACTTCATCTACATCGAGGACCAGTATTTTATCCTCGTACCAGAGCTGCTGGACGCGATCTTGGGTGATGCGGACTATCCTGCGCCTCACTGTTGTGGTTCAACGTCCTGTCACTGAGATGGAAGCGACTGGGTACGAAAAATATCTGTTAGATATGTCGGTTGGCTCGGCCAACTGGAATCGTAGTATGACCTCGGACTCAGAGTTGGGTGCGAAGATCATCGACGACTTGATTGCGGGATCCCCCGATGCCGTCACAGTTCTGAAAACAGTATATATTACTACTTAATTTTCGCATTCGAAAGTTCCGGGAGTGATAGGTCCAAGCTATGACAATTGAACGCCATGACGTTTTTTTATTTTGTGGCAGCGAATCAGTTTGATTTGGCTGCTGCTGATAACTCGAGCATCGTTAGGCATAGTAGTACCAAACCAAGGAGCAGGCATATTTCGCTACATTTAGCGATGTTGTTCGTAAGGAGATAGATCCGCAGGACAGATGCATCAGCATAGAATGCGTTTAAAATCCCCTCTAGGGCGCTTTTGGTTCCTCCCGCTCAGTACTTCGATATTCTAGCAAATTATTCGCGTAGCTGCAGAGTTTCCAGTAAACACAGTCGTGGAGAAAACCGCAAACAATAAATGAGATGCTTTGAACAGTCCATGGATCGCCGATCGTCGATTCAGGCGAGACAACAAATCAGCAGGAAAGAAATTTACAGTGGTTCAAATAAATTACCGGTGGCTTCACGAAGGACTGAGCTGCTGGTAGATGGTGATCCGACGCGGTAGCAATGTCACCAACAACTGATCGTCCCTATTGAGAGCCGCAATGACCAGGTTCCTGCGACATCGGGATCCAGTGATATCAGTAGACAACAACACGCCACCTCGTGTTCTTGCCTGGCTCAAACACCCGCACCAGTATCGTGTGCTTGAAGGTTGGCAACGCCCTGTTGTCGACCAGGTTGTGTATCGGCGAGCTCTGAAGCGTGATGGTCCGGACTTGTCGGATGGATCGAATCCGGAATGCGCAGCGACATAGGGCTTTGTAGGCAAATAATGCGCGCGGAATAGGACGATCTACAAGTCATATCATAGGCTGCACGTCTACACCTTGGTCCCTTTCATCGGAACATGAGCCGCTTGTCGAGACAAGATAATCGGGTAATTGGTAATGGTTGGTACTGCTACTGTATCTGAAATGCTACCAATCTAAGGACTTGAATCGTGAGGAACCAGTACAAAGCTGATTTTCGTGTGGTTATGAATTATGAGCTGTACGCCTCGTGCTCTGGCCATTGTTTGCACTTATACGTCAACTTGCTCGCTCACACCAACTACAAACTCAGATCTTCTTCCTGCACTCCTTGAACGGCGGTATGCATCCGTAGTCTGTGCTGGTGGTGTGCAGTGTTGCGTGCTGGAACCTATAGATAAAGCAGAAACGCCATGAGAATCTGTTGAAGCACTAGCGCACGGACAACGTTGAAGTCTCACTTACTTGGGATCCTCCAACTTCTTCTTGAGCGCAAGAACACGGTTATCGTACGTAAAGTCTTCGGGGCGCGCATTTTCCAGGTAACACATTCCGTACTCGTCCCACCACTTTTTGGCAGCCTGGCGTTCACTCTCGATCTGCGAGGTGAGGTTGGCCTGCTTTGAGACGTAATCGATCTCCTTTTCGCTCCCCTTGGATGCCATCGTGACGAGAACTTGTGCTTGCGCTGAAACGATGTACAAGGAAAAATGTCATACTCTTTAACCATGCTAACACCAACACTACCTTGGGCCCGTCAAAAATAGCGCTCGCTTTATTCCTGTGATGAACGTCCTCGACGTCTTATTCGGGTACATGTATTATTAATACATATCTTCCACAGCGACTAAATCTTTTCAAGTTATGCTACATTGTACACTGTTTCGCAACAAATTAGCCGCTTCGATGTTTTTCCACAGATACCGGTACACTACCGAATGAAACGCCCCAAGGACTGTCGTTATTGGATGAAAAAAATGTTGAAGACCCTGGCAGAAATTCTATGGCTCCACAAAAAAATATTTTCCTCCAGCCATGAATCGGCAAGACTCGACGGGAATTTGAGACTCAAGTGCTATGAAGAGATGAAAAATCCTGGTATGTACTCCTTCACCCGGAGATCTGTTGTCTTATTGAGTTGTTAGCGCCGAGAGCAACTTAGAAGTCTAACGCCAAGGAGATATTGGCGGTTCGTTCTTGGTAGAGCCCCCTCTGCCCTTGTGCAACGAACCACAGCTCTTGGACTCCAAGTTGGAGGCTCCTCGCCAAAAGAATGATTCGAGAGCAAATCGATCCGAGTTTACGCCTCGGTTATCACGAGATGTTGCTCCCCCAAACAGCAAGATTTGAAGCCCCACTTGAATAGTCTGAATTCTTTTGAACAAGCCTGTACACTTATTCCGAATAGTTTATCAGCGCCGAATAAGTTTTCGGCGCTGATACAGATACGGTACCTTTTGCCCTATAACCATATGGTAGAATATCGTGAAGGTGCCGACAGTACTTAAGCGGAGTTTATACAGAGGTTAAGTCAAATGGTGCAAATCTGCCGACACTGATCAAACAATACAAAAGTCAAATATTCAGGACCCGTGATTGGTCGGCACCGAAGGACAGATATCATGAAGCAAGCGCAGGGACCCAGCATGGCCTTGCTATCAAGCGAGGCGAAACGTGCGAGCCGTAGCGGGCTTAGGGTTTTGTCACCTCCACCGACGTGTTGGCTATATTTACTATACACTAACAAACAGTTTGTAACAGTACTGTAGTGTTATTAATAATAACTGTACAGTTAGTGTTTGTGCGAACAGTAGCTGCAACCGACGCTCTGTTCGCGAAAATCTTAATTATTATTAACTAATGAAGGTGCTCCCAGGCTTAACTCCTCTAATATCGCTCCGTAAAGTTGGCTTGCCACCAACTGAGCTGAGATGCCTTCACCTTTTCGGCGCGTGTCTTTCTGTATCACACGCAAATATGTACATGTACATGTACTGGATTATGGACATTCCTCGCAATTCGAAGGGTTTTCGTCAGATTACATCTCCACACTGGAATCATAGTGGTGGACTGTGATTTCAATGTGACGACAAAGGAAGATGAGCTGCATCTCGTTGCCCTCGTGGCAGGTTTCTTCAATGAAGAAACTTCAGCAGAAACGCTATTTTTGCCGATGCATACCGGTACCAGCAGCAATTAAATACACGCCAGCGCTATCTAAGACTAGCCATACATTTAATTATTAATACATGTAGCAGCAATTCATTTTGTTAAGCGTAACCTGGGCTTTGTAAGCCAAATCAGTAATATCTACGCGACCAAGTCTAGACTTGACGCTTTCTATAATATATGATGAAAATGTGCGAGCGCTTGTTTTCTGACAGGAAATCAGCACTTCCCATTATAATTCTTAGATAATAATGAAGAGGTTACATGTAGTTTCAAGACAAAAATGCAGCTGTATTGGCGAATTTGGTCTGCAGTTGCGCCCAAAATCTGGTCTGATTTTCTCAGATTTTTAGAGTTAATACATGTACTGTTATAATATTTTAATATAAAAATTGAGGTAAATGAAAACAGAAGCGGATTTCACCGTCGTTGTCTCAGATAACGACCATACCCTACCTACAGACAAGTTATTGGAGTTGTCGCCAATCTGTTTAAAAAGATCTATACATGTACAGTACCTTACATAGGTTTTGAGCCTATCTAAAACATTAAATACAGTAGTGTGTTCAACGAATACAGTGGCGCATATTGGACGCTCGGTTAGACTCGACTAACAGGATAACCCAGTCATATAGCATCTACTCGTTGATGTAGTTGCTGCTGCTACATGTACTACAAAAGAAAACTTCGATTTGGCTTGTAGGTTTTGTAGGCTCGATCACTAAATCCTTTAAAAAACAACGCACAGTACTTATTTTATATTATTAATCACCACTATTAAGACCGCAATTTCAGGGGATAGGATTGGACGTCCACAAATGATTGGTGAACGTAGGCACATCCAAAGTGATTAAAGCGTACCGTAAGCGCTTGAAGAACCAGGATGCCACCGCGAACAGTGCAGTGCTGTACTGATGGACATCACTGAAGGACACATGTACATGTATTAATACTGGTACTGTATGTACATGTAACTCCGACGGCATACGCTCTATTTTCCTATCATGAAAAACACGATGGACGACGCGGCGGTGCAATCCCATCCCCAAAAAGTTCCTCCGGACGGACTGGGCGAACCGTGCCTTCAACAAGTGAGTCGCTTTCTACTCATAAGCATGGCCGGGACAGATCCACCGAGGAAACCGGATATAAAACTCCTGCCCTCTTTTATTTCATTTTTTTTGGGGGAGGGGGGGGGGGTTGAGCGAGCACAACACGTTTTAGCACCGAGTGGGCACACTCCTTCTCGATAGCCAACACGTTGGTCGAGATGAAGGTCGATTCTCAGCGCAGAGCGATCTCCAGGCTACCCATCGTTTTGGTCTGTGTGCTAGTTCTAGCTCCATCGCTGTCAGCCGCTTGGTCGTTCTCGTCCATTTTCGGAGGTGATGACGACTCGGATTCAGATTCAGGCACCAGGAACTCCACCGTCGACAAGTCGGATGGCTCCGACATCAGAATGCAGCAGCCTCTCTTGAAGGCTACCGACTGGTTCCTCACAGAGGAAGAGATCACCGCGTCACGGGGCGGGTCGCCTCGCAGTGACCTGGCCACCTACAGCTCAGGCAACTCCGTGACGACATTCACAGTGACAAAGGAGTTTTTCGACTCGGTCTACGACGATCTCTCGACGACAAAGGAAAACGACCGCGTCATGCTGGCTTCTTGGAATACCGATCTCGTTCCTTTTAAGCCTGACGTGGATCCGACTGGCGCCAAGTCCAACTTCGATATTGTCTTTGGCAGTGTCGTAAAGCGTGGAGGGGATGTCAAGATTCTGGGCTGGCCGAATAAGTTCCTGTTCTTCCAGGACATCAAGGTGCGGAACAAGATCAACAAGCTCCCCAAGTCCGGCATCAACGATGGCAACGCACTGTTTATTTTCGACGATCGTCTTCCCTACGGCCTGTCGTCCCAACACCAAAAGATGCTCGTGATCGCTGCTGGTTCCTCTTCTGGTGCTGATGAGCATCCGGTTGCATACGTGGGTGGTATCGATCTCTCGAATGACCGATGGGACACCATTTACCACAACGCGTCAGCGATTCGTAAGGAGGCTGGTATTCACTTCCGTAACAAGGGTTGGGTCGACAGCAGCATGCGCATCCACGGGCCGGCCGCGAAGGATGTCGCTAATAACTTCTTAGCTCGCTGGAATTCGCCTTATTTGCCGGCTCAGGGCCTCGGCGACGACCTCGTCGACTTTGAGAACCCACAATACTCCTACCTGCCACCACTAGACTACAACAGCAATAACACCACCTCCAAACTCGGCAGCCAAAACGTGCAGATCGTGCGAACCTTCAGCTGCCAGTACAAGAACTGGGAGTTCGCTCCAAACGGTGAGAACTCGCTCTTCCACGCACGCATTAAGGCCATCAAGAATGCCAAGAACTTCATCTATATCGAGGATCAGTACTTTATCCTGGTGCCAGAGCTGCTGGATGCCCTCATGGAGGTCATGCCAGGTCTTCAGCGTCTAATTGTCGTTGTCCAGCCACCAGAGCTCCTGACCAAGAGTGGCGGCTACGAGAAGTACATGTACGAGAACGTCCAGCCCCTCAAGGAGAAGTTCCCGAACAAGTTTAAACTGTACTCGATGAAGCCAGACCTGGATATCTACGTCCACAGCAAACTGGTGGTCATCGACGACGTGTATTTTGCAGACGGTTCAGCCAACTGGAATCGCCGCAGCATGACTTCGGACCCAGAGCTGGACGCCAACGTCGTTGACAGCGATACGATCAAATCTCCCGACGGTATCAAGGTGGGCAAGCTGATTCGCGACTTCCGTGTACGCAAATTCCAGGAGATGACGGGCCGGAGCTACGAGGATATCGACGCGATGAAATTTCTCGATGCCGCAGATCTGTACGACACGGTAGCCGCAGAAGAATCGTCTCTGATCCAAAAGTTCGATGTTGACAAGGAATTGTACTACAACCTCTTCGGGGAGGCTGTACAAGATAGGATAGACCGGCAAGACACCTGTGACGAATCCGCGTCCGGTTCCTCGTAGACCCACAAGGGCGATTTAATTTAACGAGCACTCTGATGGTTGCGAAGTTGTAGCTCTAGATGACGGCAAGCGTTTGCAAAAAGGTACTACAGTGCCGGCACTATTTATACGAACGGCACTTTTTTTAAAGTTATGTCCACTAAAATGGCGCAAAAGCACTGTAATTTGACCAATCAGTTCCGGCTGTCAAGAGACGTCGTTTGCCGGTATTTTCACCAAAAGCTGACCAAAATTGACGGAGCTGCAAAACATAACGCCTTACGGGGGTGGCAATTGCTTTACGAACGAAAGCGTCTTTTGTGGTTGCTGATCATTAGTGGCGTTGTTTACCCAGTATGATAGCTCTTCCCTGTTATTTGAGCTATTTAGGACCTATAGACGTAGTTTGCTTTCAAAGCAGTTTCTAGAAGAGAATAAACACACTATGATGCTTCAAACAGCAATTGGCTCGGAAATGGCCTTAGGTCATGTTTGGAGTGACCGTCTTGCCACATTGCTTCACTGTAACTAAAATAACGCGTCGAAACGACTTCTACCCTGACTCTAGAACACAGTCAGAACAGCATTTGCTTCGTATAGTGCTGTAGTCCGGCCGATCTTGCAATATAGTGGTGACCATGTTGGTCCCTTAGTAAAATCAAGATAAAGGGCCTAGTGAATGTTCAATCAAGTAGACCAAGGTCGCTACTCCTCCTCACCAACTAGATCGCGCTCTGGATTATCACACCGTTTTGAAACTAATTCATTAGCCTATGACCAGCACTACAAACTCTGAAACAGAACCTGTGGGCTAGGGGAGCCTTGGAACGCAAGACTGTCGCAAAATCCGAGCCAAATCCTGTTTGTACGAAAAAATTCCCTCCTTGTTTCTTCAAGGTACGTATTCAATCTAGGCCTATGTCTACATGTTTATCTTAGCGTACAAAGCGAACGGACGCAATTAGAGCACAAACAAACGCCTACAGTACATGTACTTAAAACTCGCACCGTTCGTACAGCAATTGCCACCCCCGTAAGGCGTTATGTTTTTGCAGCTCCGTCAATTTTGGTCAGATTTTGGTGAAAATACCGGCAAACGACGTCTCTTGACGGCCGGAACTGATTGGTCAAATTACAGTGCTTTTGCGCCATTTTAGTGGACATAACTTTAAAAATGGTGCCGTTCGTATAAATAGTGCCGGTACTGTACATGTACATGACCACTACTGTATTTTACTACAGTGCGCGCCAAATCATTAGGACCCCGTTTTTTTTGGCACAGTTTAGATTATATATCGGGTTGTAAGACGAGTTGAGACCTCCGCTTTAGATATGACGTGTTTATTAAGCGTACAAAGGCGCCACTTATGCTAACAA
>LGSN01000662.1:0-50934 GCA_001314375.1 Phytophthora podocarpi | reverse complement strand
CAGATTTGCACCATTAGACTTAACCTCTGTATAAACTCCGCTTAAGTACTGTCGGCACCTGCATGATATTCTACCTTAGACAATTGGCTTGACTATTAAACTCATTCTAAGTACGAATCGTACTTAACAGGTGCTAATATAACCACATGTTTTCACCAGGGACTAACGAAATGTCTTGAATTTGTATTGGTGCAGTTTCGTAGGAATCCGGGACTGACCCAATTTGATAAATTTAGATGGAATTCACAATACATATCGCCATTTCATGTTCAATTCCAGTTAACCCAGCGAGCAATAAATGTGTCACTTGAAAGGGCCGGGTGAAGATGAAGCTGACGCCGATGAGGAGCTGGAAACAGTATCCTAATAGAAAAGGTTTAATATTATTAAACCTCTTCGGGATACGGGATACATATTGCGAACTGCTCGATGGTTTGAGATGTCTTCTTAATGACGGGTTTGTAGTAGAGTGGTGGAAGCAAAAAGTAGAGCTGATTGCCGTTCGGACCCAATTTTGCCAGATCGTCTGTCGCACCGCCCTTCATGTCGCCCTCTGTCCTTTGAAACCCACCCAAATTCGGCATCCACGCGTCAATGACAGCACCATTCGATGTCCATGGCATGTACAGCTAATTTGGGCATTGATCGATTTCCACACGCTCCACTATTTGCCGAGGCTGCGGTGACGCTGGAATTTCAATTATATCTTCATCAATATTAAAGTGAGTGCTTGTTTGCGCTTGAGTGTGTCTCGCTCTCGCATTTCAGTGCCAGACCGCAGCTTTCGGCATACGAAAGTCCCACCTTGCTCCAACAGAGGCATCATATGACTCGACGATGTAGCCGCACAGCGATTGTGCCAGTGGATGTACATCACACGAACCGAGAAGGTGTTGCATCTCCGTGCGAACTGAATACCATTTCATTCGAGCAATTCCTTGCATTGCCAATTCTGAAGCATAGACAGCTCCGTAGTCTCGATATGGCTCTTGACAGTGGATGTGGATTAGTGTTTGGGTAATCTCGGCCATCGAGTAGATGGAAACCAACATGATGCAATCGTCGAGCGAACAATTGCTGCATGCCGACATCAGCAAGGCTTGCATATCTGTTTTCGTTGCGATGTACTTGTGAGAAGAAGGAGCATGTACGGATGGGAAACCCAGCAACAGTATTGTCCACAAGACACCACAAATCGGGCGACCAAAACTGTTCATTGCCTAAAAAGTCAAGTGCTTGAACTCTCAAATCGTTCTGCCATCAAAGTAGATCGCTGGGTTTTCAGTCACGAACACCGACTTCCAATCCCAGGTGTACCCGTGAAGACTGCATCCGGAAATTTGTATCCAACTTCGACATTGCTTGAGCAGCGATCGACTTGTACGAAGAACGAATGTAGAGCATTTGACGTAAAGTCAACGGCAGCAACGATGGAAACTCGAGCCAACCATCAACTTCGTCAACCATTGGCAATTGTGCGTAGAATCGCCATCTTGCGATACAACTTGAGCCGCTTTTTCGCCATCTTTCCTCGAGGCGGCAGATTCTGGAATGAGACGAGAGAGAACTTTGGTGCCATGGGAAAGGAGGAGCTGCGTCAAGGAGAAATAATACGCTTAAATTGAAGCTGTACGTTATGGTAATTCATTTCATGCATTAAAAACTAACTAATCAACTAACCCAAGCTCTCCCAATGAAACTTGCTTGCCGCCACTCCTCATTCATCGGATGAAGACGTGGCCGAGAACTCGCTGTTAGAGCGGTAGCCTCCTATCCTCTTCGGAGCCAAGGTCTGATCCCTGGCAACCTGCAAGGCGCTGACGTCGAGCGCGTCCTTGATGCAAACCGGGCAGAACGTGACCTTGCGCTTTTCGTACTTAAGATCGGGTTCCATGAACGTGAGCAGCTTGCGCACTCGACAGGAGCGACACACGGCGTTGAAGCAAAGCTTGCACGATCCACGAGTGGTGCTCAGTTTGCCGATGCGACTGTGGCTAACGGACGACGAACAGCTCACGCACTTGTCGTCATTGCGCTTGGTGCCCATCTGCTTCTTCTGCGCGTTACGGTGCTGCATGATCCACGCCAACTTCTTCATCTCGCCGCAGTGGGCGTACTCCGTGCACGACAAAAGCATCGAAGCGACTGGGTGTAGCAGCAGCGACTTCAGCACGGGACCTCCGGGGTCACAGGCGCCGGTCGCGTACATTTCCACTGACAGGTCACGGTCCTGACGGAAGAACGCGCAAAGGTGACAATTGCCGCGGACAAGTCCCGGCAATTCCGGAGCCTGCGGCAGCCCGATGGAATGCTGGATGTGATAACCAACGCGTCCGCCGTCTTTCATGAGTAAAATGCCCGTGGCCTCCATATACACGAAATCGCGGTTCTTGACCAAATTCGTCGAACGCAGCGGCAGATCCAGCTGCATCCACTTGAGCACCAACGACTGCAGCGGATCCTCAGGCGTCGGCTTGGCAATCGTGGATAATACTGAAGCACTGCTGATGTCGTCAATGTAAGAAGCTTTCAGACGCATTAGCTCGAGCGTCGGGCTGATCACTCCGAACATCACGTCTTCGAGCTTTCCGGGGATCGAGCCCTCGCACAGAACGACCGGCATATTCGACGCTTCCTGTTCCTCTCCTTTGGCGGAATGACGTTCGTGTTTGGAGTCCCGTTCGGAATACAAGCGGACATTGTCCTTCGTCTTGAAAAGTCTCCAGCGGTTAGCGTCCACTACACGGCTCTGGTTGGCGGTGTATTCTTTGTAGCTCGGGAGATGCTCCTCGATGAACGTCGTCACGAGTGCCTGGAGTTCGGCCTTGTCGGCCACCGACAGCTCCAGATTCGGGAAAAGGTTTTGAACAAACCGGTCCTTCGCCATCGTCTTGGTTGGGCTCCGACAGCAATAAAGAGAAGTGGGCTGGATGGTGTGCTGTAGTCGCGCTGTTTTGTCAGGCCGCTCCACGCCAGGATTCCGCAAATCCGAGACGGCGTGCAGTGCAGGCTCAGGCTCGGGATTACCAACGGATCGGACAATGGTCGCTGCAGCCTCTGGACAGGGCACAGAGACACAGACCATCACCGCCGGAAGGAGGTAGGAATTTCTCGACCACGGGATGAGTCCACACGACCTCTGTATCAACTCGAATTCCTTTATTCATGATTCCGTTGTCTGTGCTGTCGTTGCATACAAGGCGACAGGTATTTAATCAAGACCACTCGGCTGTAGAGTCGAACCTGTCGGTTTTGATCCTGCATATGCAAATAGACCGACCTGGCTACATGAACCGGTCCATCGTGCTTGAGGCAGGTGGCGTGCGAGCTCGAGATGGTGAAAAACGCTGCGGAGCTGTTCTCCGGATTGGGAAATGCCAACTCTTTGTTTGTCGGTTGAACGAGCGAGCCGGGCCTGTTGACGCCTCGGCACCGCGACTGTGTTTACACCTTGGCGTGGATTAGTCGACCATAAACTCCATCGTCGCAACAAAATGGAGTCTATCTTCCCCCTGTGTGGCTGGCGATCGCCGCTCTGGAACACAACGCACACCACTTCAACGAAGACAAGCTCTCGCTCGTTATGGTAATGTTTAGTATCCGTGGGACTCAAATATGGAGAGACTCTGGATTTTTAACAGTTCAATCCCGTGTTGAGCGCCGTCTGGGTGGATGTAGCGTTGCAAATGAACTTGGTGCCAACGCAGACTGTTTTGACTGATCAGCTGGTTGTGAGTCGATTCGCACGTGTCGTTCTTTCGAGTCTATGGTAGAAGCTGAGCACCAAGCCTTTCTCGACAAGTTTCAAGTGATCAGGTCGCGAAAGCCCTTTCGACCGCCAAAATTCCAAACCTACATGCAGATCAAGCCAAATAAGTACTTCTAAGTACTGCTCAGACGAAACAGCCCAGCCCTTCTGCAGCCAACCCTTCCGGTGGATGAATGACAAGTCGCTGTATGATGCCCTGTGCCAACTCAGACATTGCTACGTGTATTAATATTTGCCCTATTACTTTGAAGTAGTTTACATGTACAGCAGTTGGAGGCGACTATGAACGTTGACGTTAACCCGCATGGAAGGCTCAACGAGATGGCGTTCAACCTGGACCTGGGATTTGGCGGGAGCTCTCCGGTTTTCGACGTGATACAACACGCGGGGTCCCATGTCCGCTCTAGCAAGCATATGGAAATTGTTAGTTATAGGTTCAGCTATCGTTTCACTTACTCGAGAACTAACCAACATCCAGAAATATGCGGCACTAGGTCTCGATGGTATCGTGGCTTTGATCTCGTGTGCAGCACCCTGCTGGTATGAATGGCGACCTGCACAGTAAACTCCGTGAGCTCCGCCATCCGAGCTTGCACAGTGGATCTAGGTGAACCACGTTACAAATTACCCGAGTGCTTGTGCCTACAGCGAAGCTATTATGCCGTCCGTACTTTGAGGGAGTTCTGCCTCGAATTCTACCGCAATCGCAACACAACAGATGCCGATTTCATCGTATAGGGCTTGAACGTGACAGATACTGCTTCCAAGTACAGTACTTGGGATTCGTGGTGTAACTACCATGTCTGTCTATGCGGCCTTAAAACACGAAGGAGAACGTTTATTACTACGGCACGACGAAAACAAAAATGCTCTTATCTCGCCCCGAAAATACTTACAAAAACCAAAGCCAACGCATCCTATTCATAGAGGTGGTGTGCTCTACCCGAGTAAAGCTTCGAAGCTCCAATCTTGCTGAGATCATGCACCACGAGTTTGACGTACGAAGGTAGCGTTTATATTGTTGTCAACGAATCCATGAACAACCGAAAGATCCTGAATCGATCTCATTGATTCCCACCTGTGTCTCGATCAAGCAACGGCATCTCAGGAATGCACAACGTGGTTCCATCAACTCACCATCGAATCAAGTCGAACCTGCAGGTGACGATAGCCAATGGCGCTCTCGAATGCTGGGTCTTTCAGGTTTCATTATGCTCGTGTTGGTAGCAACCTATACTACGAGCCCAATAAGCTATGGCAGTAACCTACGCAGCGCTGCTTTCACTCCAATGCAAACGGATAACTCCACGAACGAGGCGACTGCCATGAACGACTCTAAGGCGACCTCTACCATCTCGAGCTCATCCAGATTCCACTCCGTGAGTGTCGGTATGGGCTGCCCAGAGTTCCAAATTGCATTCGACAGCGCAACTCCAGGTAGCCCCACGCCATTTCGATCGTTCACACTGACGAAAGGCACTGGATATGCTCATGTGGGGCTCCGCTTCAGCAAACTCTGGATGCCGCATGGTGTCTCTGTGGTGCTTCGTGCAGTGGAAGGTTTCGACACACCAGACCGCATGCTAAACCTCTCCGTAAACTACCCGAGTGGTCAAAACGATGGTAACGTGCTTGCGCCGCCTATTCTCACGAAAGAATTCCGGATTGAGTTTTATCGCAACGAAGTCAACCCCAGCATTGTCGACGATAATGACCTTGTCGCAGACACTTTCAGCGTGGCCGACAGAGAGTCGAAATGTTTCGGCTTCGTGCTGGACTCGTACGAATATATTCTCATGAATGATACCGACCCTATTGTTGCCACGGATACGTCCATTTGCGCCGCTGATAATACGAAGAACGCTATTTGCTACTACGCCGACAACACCACGCGAACGACGTATTTGGCTTCTCGAGCTGTGGCACGACTGAAAATCCCGAAAGGTTCTGATGAATCTGCGAGCTGCACAGGCTGGTTACTTGGCAACCAGGGCCACATCATGACCAATTACCACTGCGTGTCCACTGACGCAGAAGCAAGCGGAACGAGTGTTGAATTCATGGCGGAAGATAGAGCGTGCAGCAACAGCGTCTCGTGCGAGTTGGAGGAGTGCAAAGGCGACATGGTCTCTGTAACGACGGAACTTGTTCACGCGAGCGAAGCATTGGACTACGCATTGTTGAAGCTACCGTCGGACGGAGCTGAAATTGCCCAGATTTACGGCTACCTCCGATTGAAGATGCGTGTTGGTGTTGTGGGTGAGCAGTTGTATATCCCTCAGCACCCAATGGGCAAAAATAAACGAGTTGCAGTTGGAGATGACTACGCTAGAAACATAGCGTTGCTCAGTTTGAGCGCCAGCACATGTGGCACGGCAGGATACTCGTACAGCGGTGATACACAGACTGGATCCTCCGGGTCGCCGGTTATATCGTTCTCGGATCACGGTGTCGTGGCGCTACACCACTGCGGTGAAATGTGCTCCAACACTGGCATTCCGGCGAACAACATTGTTGCCAATTTGAAAGCAAACGGTATCAATGTGGCAGAATTCGACGGTACCGACGGTGGATCAAGTCACACAGCCAACGTTGAGCGATTCCCAACGTACACTCCTCCAATCGACGAGGCCGTGGCGTCACTAACGCCGCGACTGACGCTTGACGGCGCCATTATCCTCGCCTCTGGTTTTGTGACTATCGACAAGGTAGAATTCACTCTGATTTGAAACACCGACGTCTCCTTCGCTGTGATTTCCGTTGAGATCGCAGACAACGAGAGTTTCATTGATCTGAACGGTGACTGTCGTGCCTCATACTTGGATTCGATCGTCCGCCTCTTTCCCAAGGACAGCTCAACTCCCGTTTTTTCTGTTGATGATAGTAACGTGGATACAATCATCACTAGCAGCTCTATCAGCTACCGTGACCCGTATAAGCTCACCTTCCTCAAGAAAGGGTCATATCCTGGCCATTGCATCTACTGGATCAAGTGTATACGAAGCACTGGCTGGTAAAATGAAAACCGACGATGCCCCGGAAATTTACACATGTCGAGCTCGTAGCTCGTACGGCTCCTATCGACTGAAAATCGCCAGTACCATCGGTGACAACCCCTTCAACTTCGCACGTCTGCCCACAACGATTGAAATCGATCCAGTGATGTGCCTGAAGACAGCTGAGGCTATTTGCTTGAGTTAACCAGATGGAAAGAACCACAGATTTTCACGTGGGAAGTGATTGCTATGCACAGTGCAAGTTTGTGTCAAAGACTAACGTAGAATAACGAATTGTACAATTGTTATTGAACGGCCTCTCATGCTAGGTAGGGTGTTACCGGTATATTTGATGGGCGCTCTATTAAGACCGCGGTGTAATTGATTTTAGTGACAAACGAACCCAGACGAGGTTTGTATCATCAATGCCAGCAGATAAATTAGGTGTTACGAGCTAGAATGAATCCAGACCCCATCGAACGCATCCTGGAGCTGCTGACACTGTCGCTTTCGTTCGCGCTGACGTTGACATTGTTTGCGCCGGTGCTCTGCGTCTCCCAAGCCGCACGAAACTTGGAACCGTAGACATCCATGCTTGCTGATGATTCACTCCTTCAAGTTGTCGAAGTAACGCATTTGATGGCACTCATGTGCACTACGCTGTCGGGCTCTAGACGTCACGCAGTAGTACACCCGTCTCAATAGACGTGGGTGGGGGTTACCACCCCGAGTGTAGCTCAGTTGGTCGGAACGTTTCTGCTGATGGATACGCACCGACATCCCATCCTTGCACAACTTAAAGATGCCTACATCACTCGATAAACCCACTGAACGAAGTCGATCTCGCATTCTAAGCTCAAATTCAGCTGCATGGTAGGTATAGAATCTGTTTGTGTTGTACAACGGTGTTCTATTCGAGGGTGTTCTATTTCTGGTAAAAATGCCCTCTAGTTGGGTGTTCAAATCGATTATGGATTGTCCGCGAGGAAGCCGTCTCAATCAATATTGTGGCAATACCAATATCCCAGCCAATACATTGCAATATCAAGATCTAATTGCATCTTCCATGTTGATGTCGTCCTCGAAGTACTATCCGGTGCTGCTCGGCATAGGTGGTTGGGCATTAAAAACTCTTCATCTGACGGGAGAGTCCCTATATCGGTGAAGAAGCCTGATGAGGTTTTCTTTTAATAGGCTGTAAGGCAACTGAGCTTTCATTTTCCATTTGGCACCCTCAAGCTCAGGACAAAGCAACTCCTCACCACTTCAGTTTTACGCCACTCACGATTTTCTCCACCTAGAACCACAGCTTCAGGAGCCTAAGCCCAAGCAGGATACGCGCGGTCAGAAGCGGAATACAAGGAATCCAAAATACCCAGAGTGAAGACCAACACTCAGTGGAACTGAGCATCAACGGCTACGGATCTGTGGCCGTGAGAATGAGTGAACAAGAAACGCTTGCGATGGCTTCACCGACTACAGAAGCAGCGGAGCGACACAGGACACTGGCCGCTGAGGACCTCGACTTGAACCTGTCGGCCCGGTTAAATCAGCGGATGAGACTGGACGAGCGCGACCCTGGTGAACACGAAGTTCCCAGGGACAGCGATCGCCGCACTTCATCGATTTTTCCAGGCCACTGACCACCCCCTTGCATTGCTTACTATATTTCACTTTAAAGCACATACGTTCACCAAGAGCACACTGTTCGCCCACTCAGCATATTTGGGATTGCGAGAGATCTACATTCAAGAGCAGACCCCGCTACCTGTAGGCTAGGATATATAATACTCAGCTCACGTAAGTTACGCAGCAAGTTCAACTGCGACAGGAGGATCACGACAGAGCCCAACTGCCGGCTCACAATACTACTTCGTGTCGATGACTCTGCTTGGAGCCACGCTGCGTGCTCACCGTGCTCAGCTACATGTAATCTGGCACCGACAACACTTTCATACATCGCTGCAGCCTGCAGAGCTGCTGTGGACCTAGCGGCTTGGTGAAGATGCCCTCGACATTATCTTCTCTTGGACAATACACCATCTTGAAAACGCCACGCTCAACGAAGTCACGGATCTCGTGAAACTTCTAATTCACACCTTTTCACTTTGTAGCCACTACTCACTTCTTGGATCACTTGGATCGCTCCTTGGTTATCTTCATAGATAATAGTTTGCTTGTTTCGTCGGAGCTTCAACTCTGCACACAAATCATGCGTCCATATGATCATGTTCGAACGCCACAAACTCAATGCTGCATGTGTCATCGGTCATGATCGGCAGCTTCTCACTCTTGTAAGCGAAAGTGTAGCGCACAACTGCAGCACATAACCCGTAATGGAACGACGATCATCTTTCTCGTTTCTTAAGTCTGAATCAACATAACAGTCAGCTGCAATCCTGGAGGTTCGATCTTGAACCACCAGACCAAAACTCACGCGTACCCTGCAGGTAGCGGAGAATATGCTTGGCCATTATGTAGTACTCCATTATGTAGTAGGTGAGGAGCTTGTCGAGAATCCGAATTGCATCTGCGATATCTGGCCGCGAACAGCCGACTAAATACTGCAAAGAACCCACAATGCAACATCAGGATCAACGTTCACACATACAGGCTCTCTATGCGAATCTCCCAGAAGAGAGAAGTTGCCCTTAGCCTGTGGCATCGGCGTCACCTTGCAATTTGCCATCTTGAACGCTCTAGCAACCGACCAATGTATCCACGCTGCGAAATTGATAGCATCTTGCCAGGAAAATACTTAGTCTTCATCGACAACAAGTGCCTAACATTTCCAAGGTCTTGGATCTTGAACTTCTTCGTAATTCCATCAGCACAAGCTCGATCTTCTCTGTCGTAGCTGCAAACACAATGTCGTCTACGTTGAGAGTCAAAACGATATGACTGCCTGTTGATCTCGGTGTTCGAGCCCACACCACGGATGCGTCTGTTCGGTAAGGGACCGATAGAAGATCCCGCGTATGGGCTTGACAGCCCTAAGCGATATAAATATTATGGAACATTATACCCAAATAAGTGACTATGTAATCTACGTTACTAGACCCATATGGCTGGTATAATAGTCAATCACAATTGGCTCTTGCCTCCTCTCTGACCGTGGCAAATATTAGTGTGATGAGGAAACGAAGCAAGCAGAAAGGAAGCGAGGACGAGTTCCCCACTTGCTTTGTTGCTTCGGATTGAGCACGTCTAATAGATCGCAAGTAGATAAAGGAATAAAAAAATTAACCAGTCGCGAACTCCATCACGGCCTCCTTTGCAGAGGGTGGTCCATAAAGTCAATTGAGTTAAAACTAAGCCTTTTTTTACTTTAACACTACCATTCACCCAATGTCACCGTCCATTTTCGATCTCGGTAATCCACATGGCGTCAAATACTTATCTAGCAGCATCTTATACCATATGCACGGGACCTATACAAGCTCCTCAGCATTCTACGTACCCTGCCTGTCCCATTATCAAAGAACTCTGACTGCTTCATGTGCATTTCCACATCGATATGGTCATTGAGGAATGTCGACAAAGTCAATGTGCCGACAAAGTAAGCCAACGTGCAATGCAAGCAGGAGCACCAACAAACACACCACTGGAGCGAATGCCTCCCAGAAATCCAATCCATGCCTCTACTGGCAACTCTTGATTGCGATCCAAGCACGATGACGTTCCACTTCCCCATGAGCATTACGTTTACAAACAAATACGCACTTGCTCGTCAACACCTTAGCCCCTTTTGGTTTCTCTACTAACTCACAGGTGGAGTTGCGCAGCAGCGCACTGTTCTCGGTATTCAATGCCTCAACCCACTTATCTCAGTCAGGAGTCCCTAAAGCGGTTTTCAAAGAAGTCGGATCCAGCACGGCATTCATGGTCTGGATTACCAAACGCTCTGGAAGCTCCTCTTCAAAGTCATAAAATCGCACATTGGGTATTCGGATGCGCGTCGAGCGCCGAAAAGATGCACCCTTTCCATCATCTTCGTCATTGTTATGATCATCATTTGATGACGAGAGAGATGCTCCCACTAAACCTACGCTACTCTCCACTGGATCACTGTAAACTATAGCATATCCATCCTCTACAACATTATCATCTTTGCCATACACTTCAACAAATCCTGGAAACACTCTTAGCGCCACAGAGCGGCGGTTAAGCGCACCCTCAACTTCCTCAGCGTCACTGTTTTCATGATCAGGATTTCCCCTCAACGAGTTTCACCCTCTTGCTGCAGTGCACTCACAGAGGACAGCTGAACAGTAGCCGAAGCTGTTCCCACGGGAGACGCACTCATCGGCACCGCCACGGGCATTCACATGCTGACTTGAGCCTGCTTCACTAGAACGCTAGACCCCGGATCACTAGGACACTGACGAAAGACATTGACATCTTGAAGAAGGAGCAGTCAACGCTCCATGAGTCACTGTTTGTATAGCCGGGAAACGTACACGCGGGATCACGTCTAAGAGGACAAAGCGGCCACGTCGATATCGATTTGCTTGCAGATGTTCTACATAGGAACCATCGATGGCAAGCCCTTCAAACTCCATAGAGCATTGCTCTTGAACAGCACCGGTTCGTAAATTCAATATACGAAAACTTTCCGAGTTCTTAGCGAAGCTCAGAAACAACCCCAGCTTGCTAGGGTCTCCATCTTATTTGCCCGTAGCACCTTGGAAGCAAATATGTAAACAGTCCAGCCCCAAACCCGCAACATGTCAGCATTTGGAAGCTCGCTAAACCAGCGAATGCATTGGGTATCTCCACCAACTGCACTAGCCGGACTCACATTCACCACTTCTACAGAAAATATGAAAGCCTCGCCCCACAAACTCAGCGGTATGTGTGCAGTCGTCAACAGGCTGTGCACGCGCGCCGTGCATCTTCTCAACAAGGCCATTATCCTCCGGATTGTAAGCATCCGTCCAATGAAACTCAATCCATCCCACCGAAGAATGATGTCACCTTCTTGTTGACTAGTCCTTTACCTTGATCCGAAGAGATTGCGTCCACGCGATGGCCTTGGGCCAGCAGCCACTCCGCGTACGAGATTACTAAGTGTGTTACCTCTGATTTCGCCTTCAGCAAAAATCCCCAAACATAGCGTGGCCTCATCTTGAACGAGTTGGAAATGCTGGTAATCATCGTACCTGCCAACGCCGATATAACTCATATCTGACATTAATTTGTCGTATGGTTCCATCACACGGCTCGTGCGCGTCATCTTATAGAACATGCGCTTCTGCTTTGAAGTTGTGCACGTCCAGCACTTTCCATCACGACCGTCCGAACAGTACTCAACCCCTCCAAACCAATAACTACTGATTGCGTTTCCATACGACGCATTACAGTGTAATTGAGATGCGCGAAGCGCATATGCCAGTGTTGAAACTCATTCACACACATTAGCATTGGCTAGTTGAGGTTCATGAACCTGCACGCGCTTCCCGTACTTCAGCAGGCCTCGCTTGAAGTCGATAGCGATCTCCAGACTTTTCAATAAAACCTTCCACCAGTCTTTCTCCAACCAGCAAATCTATTTGCCGTTCATCCGTACGAAGTCCACGCCCCATCCACATTCATCCAGCAGATATGAACTTATCAGGTTATCTGGTCCATTGGGCGTGCAGTAATGTCAACACCTCGTCGTGGTGTGACGTGACATTTATCCATCGAAGACTTACATGCGTTCTTCTTTTGGTTGTCCCTTTGGAAGAAAAAAAAAAGATGATCGAATCGCCTCTTCAGTGCCTCATACTCTGCTAAACGATGCTCCAAGTTTGGCTGGTTGCACTTGATCAGGCCTTTTAATGACATTCCGCGAATCTCCTGTCTTAGACTTGAGTAGCCAGCTTAACACAGAGTACATCGTGTAGACCACGATCTTCGAGCCTTCACCGAGCGTCCTGAACACATCCAGGACGCGACCGTTTCCTATTCGGCGATGTGGTATCAGCGTCAAAATCCAAGAAGAGATAAGGTCACGTCAAACGAATTGACCTTTCGCCAAAGTAAGAATTGGGGTTTAGCACACAAATCGAAAGCTGAGCATATCTTCCTTATTGTGATGTTTCTGGTGTTGTGATTGGCTGTTATTTTCGCCAAATTAAAATTGATTGAAAACAAATTATCGGCTCAAATCTAAAAAAAGTACCAAAATATAAAAGTGGTAAACTTTGGTAAGTTTCGCATTCTGAATCGAATGGTGGTGTCTATTTTACTATTTTCGAGCTTTCCCGGCGCGATACAGTACCCAATCGCAAGGTTAAGCAGTCCTCTATTGAGGTTGACAACCCTAATTTATTTTCGAGAAGGTCTAGGTTAGTGGGGACATAATATGTTCCCAATGTCCAAGCTCAGATGTTACTTCGATATTAATGTTTAACTCGAGACGCTCTACCGTCTTCTGACGGCGCGCATTGAGAGGCACGACTTAGCCGCCCGCCACTGCTAGCATCTCACGAACCACTTTACATCAAGGACGGCAGCGCTTCCCGCTGCTACCGTGGCTTCTCGCGGCGACACTTTCACCCACAATCTGTTGCGGTCCGCCAACCACACCTGCGTTGTTTTTGTCACTGGGGGAAATATTGCGTTTTCTTACCAATTCATTTACGTACGAAAACTAGGCCTCAGTCTTTAGCGCCAGTTTCTCAAAATGGCAAACGGCGTATAAGTGTCATTTCGTTTCACGTGGCCTCAGATGTACATCCGTTGCCATATTCAACACCCACTCCATAATTCTTGGCTTGTGACGTCGAGTACCAACTACAGTTGCGCCAATCTTGCGCTGCGTCAACGCGTCAACACACTTTTTCTCCCCATCGGCGCCGCCACCCTTCTTGTTTTACCAACGTTTGTTTTTCATTCCAGTAGACTGCTTCTCTCCCTGTGAACTATCACCAGACTTAAGCTTTGTACAATGAGCCCGAATACGATCCAGTTCGCCGCAGTACCAGCAACCATCACTTTTGTCCCCATCGCCGAATTTCCCATCTTGATCTTTCTTCTTTAATTTTTATTCCCCTCGAATTCGCTTTGGAATTATCATTGCCTTGATTGTTCTGACTACTGTTGTTATCCAGGGGGTTTGTAGACGATACTACCTCCGGACCGATACATAATGTGCACCTATCTGTTTAGATCCGTTATTTCCCTCCTTGATCGAATGTCTCATTAGACGCGTAAGCGCTTAGAGAAAGCACACAGTTTTTTCTTTTATCATATCTACAGTGTGTGCCGTCGCAGTGCTACATGTATTGTGAGGGCATTGGTCTTCCATATCGCAACGGTTCCGACGATTCCGACACTTTCCGACAGACATAAACATGCAAAAAGGAGGGGTATCAACTTTAAACTATCACCCTGCTACGCGCTCCGCGCTATCCCACCTACCCTAAAGGCTCGCTGNCACGGGTCCTGAATATCGTATTATATTTGACTTTTGTATAGTTTGATAAGTGTCGGCAGATTTGCACCATTAGACTTAACCTCTGTATAAACTTCGCTTAAGTACTGTCGGAAAGACGCGTATATTTATCCATGTACACTAAAACCTTCGCAGTGATCGCAATATTTGCCTTACTATAATTCGGAGCACATCAACAGAGTCCTTGCGATTGAAAGGAGTGATTTATCAACATTTTATACCGTTTATGGCCCGTCCAATGACATGAGACGATCTACCGAAATAGACTGAAAGCTTTCACTCATTGATACACATCGAATAATATTAACCAATCATAAGAGTGTACATTTTAAGTTACATTTTAGCAATGACAGACCATTAAATTAGACAAGCAATCAGCGTGTTTATATTACGCGTTATATGCCTCCTCCGAACAGGGCAACGCTACTGGTAGCGTCCCAGCTCTCGTTTGAGTATCCTTGTCAAGTGGGGAATCTTGTAGCTGTTCCCTCCACCCACTAGTAGCGACACCCCCGGCATGCTGTGAAGGGTTAAGAAACACTTGTTTGTCGTGTCGGGGTCGAGCTCTGCGCACGCCTCCTTGACGACGTTAATGAGGCCGTCGATGCCATGAGTACGCTTCGTGTAGTGCAGCGACGGCATTGAACAGAACAGACCAAAGTCCAGTATATTGAAGTCAGGAGAACGAGGCGGCTGGTATACAAACTTGATGCACCATCCATCCTTGCTGGCCGCCTCACGTACAGACGCCCTTTCAGCTCCTCCGTGTGGTGACACGTTGTCGTGCTGCTCGATAGAACTTTCCTTTTTCCTGCAACATATTTTAAAATAATTAGTAATGTAACCATAAAAGTTAAGCAAAGTTTCAAAACTAAAACGAACCTGGCTAAAATGCCTTGATCGCGGGGATGCTGCCCTCCGTGTGCATCCGCTCGTACACCGCTTTCGTCATCTCAACAGGTGCCGTGATGGGGGTGCCGGCTGGACGGTTTTTGAATTTGCGAATAGCCAAAGTAGTTTTCACTACAGACAACGACCCAGTCTTGCCATCGAAGTGCTTATTCGAGTGAGGGTCGTAGTGTGGCCTGATCATCGCCACGAGGAATATCACCTTGTCATATGACGCTTGTTCTTAGTGGTGTAAGCAATGGGCTCGGCATGACCGTGACACGGTTGGTCGCTGACTTGTTTACCAGGCTCCGAGAGAGTGTGGTTCGTTGGACTCCTGTAGCCGCTACCAGACCGCGGATCGTCGTGCGATACCCGAGAGGCACCGCCCCAACAACCGCCATCAAGTCGCCGTCGGTGTATGCCTTTGGCCATCCACCATTGCTGCGGCTTGGCAACGGAGCAGCTCGGTGCTGCCACACTTGTTCACCGTGTTTCGGTGAAGACCGAACCGCTCACTGGTTAGCATGATGGTGCCGGCCGGCAGCACTCCACAAACTGCCAGGCTTGACAGGAAGAACTCCAATTTGACCTCGGTGGCGGGGGAGAGGTCCTAGGCGTTGGGCGTGCGAGGGATCGTGGGCGGAGGTACTGCTGGTTTTTAGGTAATTTTAAAGTGAGAGAAGAAGAATGCGGGCTTCTTGTCAGGTTGGAATTTGTTGGCGCGAAAGCGAGCTAGGAATTGATGGCCATGCCACAACAAGTTGATCAAGTGCTGAGAACGTGGCGGCGTTATTGATGAAGCACGTGGTTATAAAGTTCGGGCCGTTCCGGGAGCTACTCACGGACGGAGCACCAGAGCTGACGGGTAAAGTCAGTGAGCAACTAAGTGGTGATGCTGCACTCAGCAGATAAATCCTGTGCCCGACAGACCGCAGATGATTGGATTAGTGGAGCGATTCCACAGGACGTGGAATGATTGTGTGGCGACGTACATGTACGACGACAAGCAGCATGTCTGGGGCGTGTGGGTAGACTTTGCGGTCTACGCCTACAATTCGGGGCGACATTCGATGGTGCAGCTATCGCCGAACGAGCTCACGATGGGTCGGCGGCTGCAACCTCCGAACGAGCTTCTTCGTACCACCAGCGTGGCAGAAGCCGGAGAGCTCACTACATACCCTCGAAGGTTGCTGGCGGCTTTAAAAAGTGGATATTAATTTGCTTAGCAAGCGATAAAATGTGAACAGAAGAAGCAGGTACGGTACTACGACCGGAAGGTCAAGCACCAGCGAGAGTTGCGGAAAGGCGATCGAGCTTGGATGTTTCGGCCACCAAGGGACCAGAAAGCAACCAAGTTCGTGCACGCATGTATTCGGCCGATGAGAAACGAGAGTCGGTGGGATATGATAATTATTTTATCTAGAGAGAGGACAAAGATAGCGATTGCGAGCAGTTTATAGCGCACGTGTCGTTCTTGGTCGCTTACCACTACCCCCAAGGCATTGTTGCAGCAGGCGGTGACAGACATTGGCGAACAATTAGAGCTTGAAGACCAGTTTGAACGGCAAAGTGATGTCGCGGCGACATGAGTGGCTGCTGGATCAACGACTGCTCTAGTGTAGGCAGCAGCAGCGGCAACTGGCACGAAACAAGATCGACGAGCAGTGGAGAGTGCGGCAGCGTGGCGAGAGTCGAGTGAAGAGCTGGTGGAGCTCCGAAGACGGAGGCGGTGCAACAAGGGCTGGCCACTAAGTGGTCGAGTTCGAGCTTCGCCCTGTGCGAGATGGATGACAGGGAAAACGAGCAGTAGGCGATGAGGGGCGATGGATCTCACTTACTGAGTGTGAGCAGCTGCACCAAGACGACAGAAAAGTCGTGGAAGACTCTGGTTTTGAAGAAGGCGTGCAATACGTTGACGGCACGACCGAACCAAAGTACGGCAGATGGAGATGGAGGACGTCGGCACGGAGCAGTTGTCCGTGACGGACTGCGGAAGGTGAAGACGATGGCGCGCCAAAGGTGACTGGGTGCGTCGTAGCAGCGAGCGGCTGCGCGATCCTAGCGCTGAAGGGTCGCCATAAGCGGGTGGAGGGACAAAACGAGCGGTCGAGAACGACTGGGACGGCGTGGTTGGTGAGCATCGTGCGACGAGTGGAGGGCTCGGTCGCCGTGTTAGCTTCTGGCGGATCAGTGTAGCATTCGCCGAAGAGTGCAGACGCGGTGTTGGATTTGCGGGGCGTCGGAGATGCGACCAGCAGATCAGCGAGCGAGCCGTAGCCCGGCCAGACTAGGGCCGCGGCAAGAGCGGAGACGGACACTGTTGGACAGTGGTGGACGGTGTTGGACGGACGGTGTGGGGTGGGGCCTGGGTGCTGCGTGAAGTGCAGCGGTGTAGAATGACGAACGGACAGGGGGGGCTTGGACTCCGAGTGTGCTGTGCTGCTGCTTGATAAAGGTAGGAGCCCGAGGCGTAAGCCCGTGTAGTATTAGTGAGCGAAGAAGCCGCTTTCCTTCACGACTTGGAGGTGTTTTGCGGGTATAGGAGTGGAGTGGAAGGCGAGTTTATTGATTAGCCTAGCTAGCCTCGGTAATAAATACTTGAACGGAGACGTTCCGGCGCGGAGAGCAAGTGATCTCCGTCGCCCTTCGGTGTGTACTTGAAGTAGTAGTCCAAGTCGAGGTGCGCGAACTCGGGCGTGGACGGCAGCAAGCACTTGAGCAATTCGGTCCGCCGGTGAGTAGGCGTGACTAGACTCGTTACAATTTGATATGCAAAGGCCGGGCCAGCCAAATTTTCCATGCTCCAGTGCGAGCTACTTCCGTTCAACACGAGAAAGGTAGAGTCTTTTTTGTGTATTGCAGGATGCAATGAATAGTGAACCAGCCTCCTTCAGTTCAGCAAGCAGAGAAGAACCTGGATGTTGGGTGTCAATGACGATATGGGCAAATGAAACCAGGCAGTATTAGTAGTGTAGTAAATACTTCGAAGTAGTAATGTCGTCACTTTTTCCTTCTCTGTGGTGATCTGTACTAGGAAGCATGGGGGTTACGCTCACGGCGCAATATTGTGAATTCCGTCTAAATTTGCCAAATCGGGTCAGTTCCGCGGATTCCTACGAAACCGCACCAGTACAAATTCAAGTCATTTCGTAAATCTTCAACGGCGAAACATATGTTTATGCGGGACCTTGTTAAGTACGATTCGTACTTAGAATGAGTTTGATAGTCAAGCCAAGTGTCAAGGGCGATTCGCCTCAGGTTGTTCTTTCGACCCCGGTTGGAAATTTAGAGAAGAACACACAATACACTGTAGGCAGGCTTAACGCTGGATGAATTGTATTGTGTACGCGTTACGTGTGCAGTCTCACTACCGTTGTAGGTCAACGTCCGCAGGGGAGGCAATGGATTACACTATTTGAGACCGCGTCAAACGAAATGATCCTTCCGAACCATTTAGAATTACCGACATTTACCTGTCATAAGGGCACACCCAAATGCACCTGGGTTTAGGTTTACTAAGTCTGTGTGTCAAAACGAAATGCGTCGTACGTAAGAGATGTCTTACTGTACATCTCGTCTTCCCGCTTCCCATCGACGACAACTGTGGCTGACAGTATGGTACCAGTGTTTGCCTCCCACCAGGGAAAACAAGCGCTGCCAAGCTTGCAAGCCACCACAATGAAAAATAGCATAACTCTATACATAGTGTAGCTCTGATATGGCCGTTGCTTCACTTTTACCGCCCGTAGAGCGCCGGCGGGGGCTCTACTTTGCCCGTAGGTCATCGACGCCCAGCATTTTTAAAAGTGACGTGGTGCCAATCATGTTGCGTTGTACTTTATCAGACAAAGTACTGTACAATGTGCCCTTATGACAAAAAAGGATAAGGCGGATTAGGCGACCAGTCATTGACTATTCTGATTGGTCAAAATCACTTTACCCATACCAAAACATATCCGACCGCCGACCCCTTCGACCTGTACCACAACGGTGGTACGCCATACAAGGAAAGTTCAGTGTACCTACGCAACGCACAAAATTTTCGACTGACAATTACGGATCTATTCGAGAGTAGAGGAAGGCCATTTATGATTCGAAAAGCAGCTGAGAACCTGTTTTAGCCTAGTTAATAGGCGGCACCGATTTGCCTGAAACCGCCTGTGGGCTTCATAAAACGCAATAAACCAAAAACACGCAATTCGCGCCCGAGAGCCATGTGCTCTCGGGCCGGTAAAATTAGGAATGGGCCCCAGATTTTCGTGGCGGGGTCCGCTATTAAGGTCATTAGTAACACCAGTCACAGCTGTGCACTCCAATTGGCGGGGTTCCCGCGATTTCCCGCCAATACGATCGTGCCACATAGAGGTGATTAGACACGCGACATCTTAGTGGCTTCCCATCACACACTGTTCAAATCAGAGAATGGGCCGTCGCCGACGGCGGGGCTTAGCTCTCAGTCTTCGTTTTTTTNCAGTCGTCGCCAATAGATTACTGTGGGGTAGAGGCTTTTCTGAGCGTCACTACTGATGCCCACGCTGGCTACATCGTCGCTGATGCTGCTGCTCCTGTTGGCGATCTCGCTGCCCGGACTGCGCTGGGGCGAGTGCTGGGCCTTCTGCGTCTGGTTGTTCTGCTGCCGGTGGAGAGTGTTGCGTGCTGAGCTGGCTTCGTGCGTGTTTAGTGTGTATTGACGTCGCTTAGAGATTCCTATTTGGCTTACTGACTGACTACCTCTAGCACGTCTTGTGTGTATCCAGGAGCGGGATCCTTGATCGCAACTGTGTGCAACAGACGCTGGTGGCGCTAAATCACGGCGTTGAGTTCGCCAGATCGATGGAGCGTGCGCAGATGCTTAAGAACGGCGCCGGAGCCACGTGAGTTAATTTTGCGGTCAGCTAGCACGGCTTCCTCCGCATGCTTGCCCAAGTCCAGGACACGATCACGATAGTTCGGCGCTGTCGTGTCCAGCCCGAACCCGTCCGCCAAGAAGATCTTCATGAAGGCTACCGGCAGCTTTGCATCAGACCTCTGCTGCTTTGAGATCAGCACCTGCCATACCCGCGGCTCCTGCGTGTACCACGCGAACCACACTGCGTGAAGGTGAGTCACCGACGATCTACGTTGTTTCTTCCTTGGTTTGCTAACCTCTTCGTCTGCGTTCTCAGCCTTGAGGTGTTTGCTTGCAGCTTGTACAGGATCGTTGTTTTGCTTGGCCTCCAGCGCGTCCATGCGCGCTGGGCGTGCTCGATTAAGTGGTTATAACAGCAGCTTGGTGTCGGATGGTCTTCTGTTCTTCGGTGCGCCAACGCCACGGCCAGCAGCGGGCATGTGGTAAAGTCGGGGTTCGGGAAGAGCGAGAGGCCCTGCTCTTCTGACGTCTTCATGCGAATGAAGCGGACGAAGAGCACCTTGCCGGTGTCAATTGATACGTTCTGCTTGCGAAGAAGGGCAAGATCAGACGCTCGACCAAACAGATACCAGAGCAGTGCAGCGTCTTGATAGTCAATTGAGCAACTTGCATTAAAATACAAATACACTAGCATTCTTTCCAAATCATTCTTTGAGCATGGTGGCGCTTTACTGAAGAAGCCACCACCATCTCTCTTCATGCAAAAGTTGTCAAGTGTTTTTCCCATTTTGAGTAGCCGAGCTTCCAGTGCAGCTCGGTGTTGAGGAAATTGTTCGAGTAGCCATAATTTAGCTTGCCGATAGTATTGTATCGAAGTGTTTCGATCCAACAGCTTGCCTTTGTTGCCCTCGGTAAATGCAAGATACACACCAAACTTATCCATTACAGATACAAAACACTTACCACTGTCGTCACGCTCAATGNTGATTGGCTTTTTCACTGCGGCTATTTGCATACAAAATTCTAGTATAGTCGGATATGACAAAGAGAGCCCTTATGACAGGTAAATGTCGGTATTGAGATATGGGCCTCTAAAGCTAGGGAATAAAAACCGAACTTAACAACCGTTTTTTCGTAAACTTGATTTTTGGAAGAGACCCAAACCCAGAATGTACCAAAATAGATATCACTACATGTAATGGGCTCAATCAAATGAATCCGCGTGAAACAACAATCCTAGGCACCCAAATATATATTCTGTGAGTTTGTGTTTGTTGTTGGATATAATTTTGTGGCGATTACTTTGGCTGATGGTATTACATGTATTGAGATCCGGCAGTTCTGCCGGATCACAGTAATCCCGTTTATACCCATCGTGGTACATGTACCACTCTGAACGCTAAGAGACTGGGGTGGGCGACATTTATTTGAATACCACCACAGAGATCGTTATTTTATAAGAAGTATCTTCGTTATCCTCGCCGTCGCTGTTTGATCGCCTTCGTCTTACTGGCTGAAGAGAAGGGCCTCACGACGAACAGCAACCTCCCCTCGGCTAGACTGGGGCCGTGAAGTCGAGCGTCAACCGCAGCATTGAGAATTCGACACCCTCGATCCCGCAGCGCCCCCCCCCCCCTCCCCGGCCTGCCTGCAGGGTGATGTGCATTCGGCAGGATCTCGGAAATAACGTAGGATGTCGCACTGTCGTTTTTGCCGGATTGCCGGATGAATACGCGCTTCGGATTGGCCAAAACCTCCGAATCCTGCAGGATCTCAACTAATATCATCCAGCCTAAGGCTGTGGTATTACTCAAATTGCAGGCCCCACTGGGCCTTTAAGGTCTGCCCGTTGGGATATTGTCTGAACTTGCTAGGACCTCAGGCTGCCATCCATTATACCCGTTGACAATACGCTGAATGTGCCTTCGTACTGTACTAAATAAAAATGTTTTCTAAATCTTCTTCAGCATTCGATTCAAAGTTCTTATCATTGCCACTATCTTTTCACGAAATATTGGTGAAGAAACGTAAACTAGTCACTGTAAGCAAGGTGGTGCACTGAAAGACGCTAAAACTGCGGTGAATTGAACGAGAGAGGGCTGTGTTTATTCAAAACCTTACGGCCACACGTATGAAGTCGGCTGGCCTACGATGTACCTCTAAGATACTTCCGGTTGAAGTCGTTGGTGTATGTTTCCAAAAGTTTCCAGTTGGTATCGGTCTTTTCGCTCACCTTCAACACTTTGGCGACATACAGCGGGTCCTTTTTAGCCGTCAAAAATCTGCTGAGCAGTGCAACTTCCAAGTTCGTGGCCATTTTTTTTGTACTCGCGACCTTTTTCGCCGCAGCGAGCATCCGGATCAGAGATGCCTCGGTATAGTGAAACATAAATGTATCGATCATGGTGGCCTTTGTTGTAAAGGGGTTCTCCACTTTGTAATCATCCGCGTACTTGATCCATGTGTTTAGTTGTGGATTGGCAAGAAGATTATCCACCCCCTTGTCCAGCGTTAGATACTTGAATACTGTGTTTGGGAATTCCTTGTTGTCGAGCCACTTCTGAATTTGTTGGCCCTGTAGTTGTGTAGCCATTTTCTTCGTGCTCGGGTTCTTCTGTGCTGCAATGAGTAGCTGTGACAAAACTGAGTCGGAAAAGTGAGACCGGAGCGTATCGAACACGGTCGTTTTCTTTGCGGGGTTGTTCGCGTTGAAATCGTCCAGGTACTTGACCCACATGCTAAACATCGGGTTGGCAAGGATGCTGTCCACCCCGTCGTCAAGGTTTAACAATCTAAAGACATCGTCGGAGTTGTATCCCATACTCTTCCAAACTTCCAACTGCTGAGTCTGCAAGTTCGTCGCGATGGTTTTCGAACTCTCGACCTTCTTCGCCGCTTCGAGCATCTTCATAACAGCCACATCGCCGTAACTCCTTGTGAGAGTTTCGATCATGGTCGTAGATTTTCCAGGATTCCAGACGTTGAAGTCGACTAAGTACTTGTTGTACGTCAGGAAGTTCGGATTGGTAAGGAGGTTATCGAGTCGCTTGTCAAGATTCAACACTCTGAAGACATCGTCAGTGGAGAGACCCAAGTCGTTCCAACTCTTCATCTGCTGATTCTGTAACTTCATAGCCATAACTCTCGTACTGCCGACCTTCGTCGCTGCTTCGAGCATCCTCGCCAGGACATCGTCGCCGTAGACTTTCTGTAAGGTTGGGATCAGTGACGTTTCCTTGCCAGGGTTCTTATTGTTGTAGTTGTCCACGTACTTGACCCAAGCGAGGAACTTGGGGTCATCAAAAAGTTTGTCTCCTGCCTTGGCAAGCTTCATCTTCGCGAAAACATCGTCCGCCGTTTTCCCCTTCTTCATCCATCTCGCGAGTTTTAGCTTGTCCACAAATTTTGAGAGCTTTTCAATACCTGGAATTGAATTGAAACTGATTCCCCGCTCTTCACCGCCCTCAATCACAGCGCTGTCCATTCTCAAGTACCTCGGGCTGTTATGTTCCTCATTAAGCGAGCGAGCCAAGAAGTCCGAAGCGATCAGCTTCGGTACTGTTACACCCAACGCAGCATTGGAATATGCAAACATGACGGTAGCCACCAGCCCGACATGGTGAAAACGCATAGCTGGCTGGTGCTTGGAGCTTACTGGGGTATGTAAGCTAGGGCAAGAGAGACAATTTCGAAGTGACGAGATTATGTATCACCCCGCGACTCGTCGGGTGACAAATTCATGTACACGAGGCAGAATGCCGTCGTTTTTACGTGGACGATCCCAAAGTTCTATCTCAGATCAGCCTCAGGATAGCATTGTGCGATTAGAATTTCGTGCAGCCATGTGGTTGAACTACGTAGTGTCATCAATTAGCAAAGTCCCCCTCCACTCGACGACTTTAAATTTCAAATCCTCATACAGTGGTACCCCCGTATTCGCAGGGGTGTACCTTATCAAAACTGCAGGTTCATAAGGTTGATTTGTACCACATATTATCATCATCAGAATTGCTAGGTATCAGATCTGGCAGCTAATTAGGTGTTCGCGGTCGCAAATCGGTGAGCACCACTGTACATGTGTTCTAATAATTTGTCCCGTGAAGAGCCTTCAAAAGGACAGAAAGGCACAATGTAACTAAAGTCGATGGCCTTCATAGCCCGTTGCGTTGTCGCTCTTGTGTTGCAGTAAACACATGCAGCAAAAATACGAATCGGGCACAGTAGGAAGGCTATTGTGCACATTCAGTCGGGGCATCACGTGCCATGCCTATCAGTGGTCCATCACAGAACACTTTGTGATGCACCATCACCAAACACTTTCTTGGGCCTGGATCGAGATAGAATTTTGGGATCGGTTTGGGCAGAAACAGGTGTGTGTGTGCAGTGTCGAATCGACACTCTCGATATGTACATTTACAGTACTGTCAAACGTGTAATTAGTCTGGTCTGATTAGCCTGCTCCAGACAATCCAAACTCGAGAGTGTCAATCCGTACTAAAAGCGATGCTGACATATCACCAATACCTTACGATAAATCAACATATTTACAAAACTTTGGATGATGTCGTCAAAGTTATACCTAATAAACAGTCAAAAATTTCACATATTCACTAAAATTAAGAAAATATTGTAAAAATGTGGCCTAAAACTAACAATATAATGCCAATTCGTACTTAGTTTAAGTTCCCAAACAGTCTGGATGCGCAACTAGTGCGGACGATTTCAATCCAGACTACCGGTACGTTAATTGTGTTCAGCCGCCAGATGGCGCAATTAGTCTGGCCCAGACTATTAATAATTACACTTTTTACTGTACCAGTACATGTACAAAGATCAAAATCGCGTGGTCACAGAACAAGCTTTCGGGTTACTGAATCTAAAAAAAAAGATACGCCTGCATGTCGTCAAGAAGTTGAAGCTGAATTAGGCGTGAGATACCGGTGCAGTACTGTACGCTGTTTGAGTTCCTCACGTGAGTCAAGTACATAATATGAATGTAATTCACATATTATGTGAGTACAACATAAAGAACCCTAGCAAGGACATGTTGCTGATTCCGACATTAACAAAGCAGTATGATGATACCGTTCTGGTAAATATGTAGAGTTGAAGTGTCCTAAATGTACAACTCTAAGTATCCGAACGTGTATACAAAAGCAGAAGAAAAAAAAAGAATCGGGCACAGTACGAAGGCAACTGTGCACATCCATTCTGGAGCAGCAACACGTTCTCTGTAATAAGCGTCACCGATTTCAGCGAATCACAGTTCCTTATTTCAGAAGCGATGTGTACAGACAACGACGATGAAATCCGCCACACTATAAAAACACGCCTATGTCGTTCGTTGCGATCAACCTATCATACTGGAGTATTGAATGTTTCGAGTAACTGCGCCCTTTCCGTGTAAGTTATGCACGTTTTGATGTACAATATACATTTTTATGCTTACTCGATGCCCATAGTAGTCAATCAAAGTACTCTTGAAAATCTTCAATGATTAGGATTAGACTTGAGAAATCCGCTCAACCCTGGGCGGATTTCACCGTCGTTGTCTGTAAGTCTTCACCACTAAGCTTATCGTAATCCCTCTGGATGTTATACCGGTAAGTTATAGGGGTTCGTGAACCGTCGTGTATCTTATAAACACACAAAGTGGAGTAAGCTGACCTATTTAGTAGCTACGTCCACAACCTTTCCTGGACCTCGTATCTGCAGTTCCGTGGTCTCCAGTAGCTCACTCCGCGGGGTCCATCGCTAATGCAGCACCAATCTACTCTAAGATACCGGATTTTCCCCTCGGCGATTCCCAGGTGTAATTACATGCCCCTTGGTTCCTCCGGCTCGGATCCTCAAGTACGAAATAGCTAGTTTGGAGTGTCTGCGTACAAAATAACGTGGTCGACTGGCCAGCGTGCAGGCACAGTTCTGCGCGGCTCCACTTCCGGCAATCTCTCGACTGCGGGGCCTGTAATCAGCGATCGCCGGCGTCAGGCTGCCCGACCTGCATCAGACTAAGATCAGGCATCAGCTGATCCTGTCGTACAGTGGCTTCTTCACGAGTCTTCTTCTTAGTGTCTGATCAACACTAGTTGTAGGCAACTTAGTGTATTCTTCGTTAAAGGTCCTCCTTCGTTGTCTCCTCGTGGGGCGCAGCAGTCGCTCTTGGGGATGGTCACATCGCAGCTACCCCCCCCCCCCGGTCACACGCGTTCGACTTGTCCTCGACCACGCAAATATTATTCTACATACTTCATATGCATCCTATATATATGCTTCTCCTGGCAACTGCGCCTCGGGATCCTGAGTTATGCGACCCTTCGCCAGGATTCCATCAATTCGTACATCATGGCCACTCGCTGTAACATCCCTTCTGCATACACATTCGCTGTCTTCACCCCTTCCTAGTCCTCCGTGGGTTCTCCTTCTTCTTTGCTGTCGTGCTGGGTACGGCTGTTCCTCTCCCAGCTGATTCTGCGTGCCTTCCTTCACTGTCCATCCTCCATCGCATTCCTTCTGCATACTGGTGAGGTCACCACGTCTGCCACAGCCACTTGGCTCGCCTCACCCAGTGGGGATCCTTCATCGCCGTCGCCATCAGTCCGCGTCGGCTGGTCCCACTTACCTGATCCCTGTTGTGTGAGTTGTCCTCTTGGCTTACGTTGTCCTCGTCTTGTTTTAGTTTCTTGTCCCTTTCGCCAGTCGTCTCACACCCTATCATCACCTTGCTTACTGTGGTGCCTTTGGCCTGAAGAAGCTCTGATATTTGCTATCGGTATCAATTGAGAGATCTCGATATCCATAGCCGCCAAACGACGCATCTCATGGGCCTGCTTCGAAGCCGCAGCATCTGTAAATGTTGCAGATAATTTAAAAAATAAAAGGTATTGGACACACACATATCGTGTATCGCTGCAGAATGAACACAAGCAACTGCAACCCGTGTTTTGTTCTCTTATCCGACTTAGACATACCTACTTTCCTGTCTTAATCCGTGCTCATCACTATTATACAGTATCGATAGGAGAATACCGGTACAGCGAACCTCACATCGTTCTTCGTTGAACACTGTTCTGGCCAGCGACGAAACCAGCGGCGCTCCGAGTTGGCTGGTTGTCCTCTTCATCGAGTGACATCGTGCTGAGGAGCCGCGCCTTCACAATGAGTATCTGGCTGAGGCCGCAACCTGGTTAGCAAGCAATTCAGGTTGACTATTTCCGGTAGATCAAAGCCCAGCTTCGGCAAGTTTCGCGCGGTGCACGTACCCGTCTACGTTTCGCTACCTTCGTACAACCGACACCAATTTTATTGACCAATACCGTAATCCCCCCGTTAGAAGTGGCGCTTTGTCATAAGGGTCACTTTAGTTTTAACCAACCACATGACAAATACAGTACCGGTACACGTGGTATGTGCGTCATAACCATAATCATCATATAGCAGTTTGAGGCACCTGTGTCACCTACAGTCATCGCTGCTACTGTGAACATGCATGAACAGTAGGATAATGCGTGTTGATTAGGTATGGACACAGGTCAGCCTTGAATGAGCACTTATACCAGTGGTTTGTTGGCATGTCCTCCTATGCTGTGTTAAGTACGGAAATTTATAAACCCTATCTCGTTTGCATTTGGGGTGACGCTTCTAACAGGGGAAGTACAGTATACTGATATATTGCGTAATTTATCCAATGTGGACGACACAGGCAACACGCAGGTAATTTATCATGTTCGCAAGGGATTACTTCATGGGAAAAAAATCATTTGACAATGGTAGACTTCATTATTGCTTTCCAGTCGAGTATACCGGTAGCGGGTACCGTATGGCAGTATGGAAGATCGTACTTCGACTCGGATCCCTACTTAACAAGGCAGTGCGCTACCGCCCCGATGAGCTCTGAAATTTATAAACGAGGTTATGTCTATATGTATCTTAATCTAGGTGGAATGTCTTCAACGACGATCGTCGCATTCTTTCTCTAAAGCTCCAAGCATCGAGTTTCTTCAAGAGCAGCTTTGTTAGGAGTGAAATAGCTGAGATCTTTGTGGCGAACTTTTAAGGTGCTCTAGCGTTGTGATACACGTAAATGCTATTAATACGTAGAATGAGCGTTGAGGAGAGTTCCTAGTGAATGACGCAAAGGCCCAATTATAATTTTATCAACCGTACACCTCCTTCCAGTTCACTTTGCATTCGTCCGTGTCGTCGCCACACCTTGATTTCCAATGGCTCCATCATTCCTTTCGTCGTTCTCTCTCTCCAGCGCTACGCTGCTCGCCCCCACGGCTGATGCCCACCAGGTCGTTCTGCTACCTGCACCGACGTACACGACCGATGACTAGGACACCAAGTACGCACCGCTAGCCTTCCTGGAGAACCAGGGATATGAGATCGTGGAGGACTTCAACGCGTGGCACCGCAGCAACGGGTACAAAACCCTCCGCGCCTTCGTGGATGGTGCCACGTACACCTTGGCCGACGGAGCTGGCTACTACTGCAGCTTCACGAACGCTGACGTTGCCGGAGGCCATCCCGGACGGCACCATGCTCGACCTGATACAAGGTCTGGCCCGACACCGCGCGTGCGCTCACATACGACAACTGCCACGAGTCCATCAGCGGCAAGACCTACGACCTCGGCTACAGATCATGCACGGGCACCTGCACGCTCCACTGTGTTGAGTCAAACGAATAATATCCAGTAAAATCAAAGAAGTTTTAGTAACGGCTTTCTGTTGAAGTGTGGTTAAAATATGGAAGGTCCACTCACCCCCTCTGGCTGCCAGAGGGAGCGCCCCCTTGGGAGGCGATATTCACTCTAGTGATGATGCCGACAAAGGACAAATGACCTCACAATTCAATTTGCCTTGGACTGAGTTAGTCTTTAAGAGTTTGCATTTTTATAATAAAGTCTAAATTAACTATTGGTTTAAACATTTCAAGTATTTGTTCAATCATGGTTAAACAAGAGGCAAAGGGTGGGACCTTTGCGACTCTGAAGTTCCAAAGGCAGCGAATCTATTCGCTGCGTGAAAAGACAAAATCATTGGTCACCTTCGTGAGAAGGCTAGTGAGCGAGAGCTCGACTTTTTGATCAAGGGCTAAGCGTTGCCTCCTCTTACGTTTGAGCAAATGCTTACGCAACAAGTAACGCTGCCAGTACGAGCTGACAGTGCATCAGAAGATGACATCACTGTGTACAATTGGACAAAGGCTGTGATGAACCAACAGGAAAATTATGTGCGAAGTATGTTAAATCAGACCCCTCCACAGAGCTATGTAGGGGGTTAGGGTTATCTGCTGTCAACAGCACACAGTCGATTAGTAATCACACGGTAATCAATGATTACCGTATGGATCCATCTTGAGAGGTTCTATGGACAGAACAGTGCGATAGGTATGGTTGAAATGCTCGCGGAATTTGATGCTGACCTAGCTATGGACTTTACGTCTGTTGGCCAGCTGTTTCAGAAGATTCGACGGATTCATAACAGAATCTATTGAGGGTAACCGGTCTGATAACGGTCAGTAGCCGTGAACCGGTTAACCCGAACCTGTCCAACACGATCCCGCGTTGATTACGGTAAGTTGATTACGCCACCGATGATTAGACGAGTAGGATGATTGGNTCTCCCTTCTACCCCTCAAGTGGTCAAGTGTCCTCGCTCCGGTCAAGTCCGAGCGTGACTCTTCCCTTTGCTCCGCCCAAGCTTCGCGTTGCCCAAGATCCGTAACCCTTTTCAGAATCAACACGCAGTCCATGGATTCTTTGAGTGGAATCAAGATAATTCCAACCCAGCTGGCGTCTGCCCGTGTCCTGTCCCTGTTCCCTAGTCAATTTTGGGGACAAAGTGTAAAACATTCCTTTATGTATTTCACACTGGACCGAACTGAAGAATTTGCTGACGAATTGATTCGGTAACAAAAGTCGTGCGCAAATTACTGCCATGACGAGAGAGGCTACAGTCACACTTGTCAACCACGTGAAATCAGCTCCGGCTACGAAGTGGAAACCAGCAAAGACTACACCTGGACCGTGCTTTTACTGTGACGGCGCGTTTCATGTGGATGGTAAACCACATTTTAAGAACGCGTGCCCAAAGTTAGCCCAGGATTTGTCGGTAGGTCTGCATAGACGCGTCATTCGTTCGGAGGGAAAGCTTGTTAAGCCAGTACCACTAAAGTCGGTAAAGGCTAACCACGCCAAACTGACCAAATCCAAGAAGGTCCACGCTGGAAAGAAAGTTGAAGAAATGAGTGTCCGCAAGGAAATTCCAGCGGATGTGGCTCTTCTTCACACCCACCAACGTGCGGCGGTAGGGAGTCCTCCCACTGAAATGCAATTTCAGGTGGATGAAGATGAGCTCAAACCAACTGCTGAGTCTAACTCTCCCGTTGTGAATGAGGACTCAGAGCAGAGCGACGACAGCGATGCTGAACTCAAGGAAATCGACAGCTTCGCTAACAACACGGTCAAAGTGGGACCAGCAGCTGCACGTGCGGAAACTTCCTCGGTGGATATCGAGGACGAGGTAAGAACCCTGTTTCCTTTTCTTTTACATAGAAATGCTCATTTAACTGATTTGGATTGGGTGTTGGATTCAGGGTGCGGCCATGGAATAGCTGGCGACGCGTCATGTTTCATCGCACAACGAACTAACAAAGATCTCGTTTTTACATTTGATGAGGGATCCAGACTCAATAATACACATCTTTGAACTGTAACTTTATTTTGTTGGACTTACCGGTATTAAACCGTTCTACATCAAAGATATCGCTCTTGTGCCAAACGCAACGTCGAATATACTTAGCGAATACATGCTAAAGAAGGCTGGCTATCAAATAATTGATAGTAGTAACGGTGAATATAAGTTCGTGCTGAAAAAGCACAAGTTACAGTTTGTGGCTATGGCAGTCAACAGTGCCTACTATGTACAAGTACAGATGTTGCAGCAAAGACAGGCTTTCTGCCATGCTGTTAAACATAACACGATACGCCCATTTGCAACTCTAACCAGCAATGAAATTGAAAGGTTTTTAAGGAGTGGCATATGAAAATGGGCATTTAAACAAACAGAAGTTAATAGCTGTGATGAGTCAGCAATTAGTTAAAGGCATGCCTGCCATCAGTGCGGCTGATTTACACAAAGTTAACTTCTTCTGCGAGTCCTGTGTACAAATGAAGATGCGACGTATGTCGTATAGAAATAAAGAAGGCTCGAGAGACACTCGACCCATTTGTACAATCCACATGGACACTAATGGACCTATGAAAATCATGGGTGTATACGGTTCAGTGAGTACAATTCGTTACTTTCTGAGTATAATCGACGATAATACATTGTGGCGATGAACTTTTGTCCTGAGAAACAAAACTGAGGTTAACTAGAAGGTTAAAAGTTTATTACTTCAGTTAGAGCGCGATGGAAAGTTTGCAATTAAACACAACGGATAGCGGTACAGAATTCGTGTACAAAGCATTCAAGGCTTTCTGTGATGGAAAGGGAATTACTTTTCAGATGTCTAATGCATATTGCCCAGAAGGAAATGGAGCAGCTGAACGAGGTCATCAAACAAACTTAGCAAGTTCGATGTGTCCTTACAGATACAGGAATGTGTCTGCCCGATGGTGGCCAGAAGCTCTCATGTACATGACATATGTTTAGAACCGAACACCAATGAGTAGACTAAGGAATAAAACACCTTATGAGCTAGTGCACGGAAAGGCACCAGATGTCAGTAACCTACAGATTTGTGGAAGCACTTTCTTTGCTCATGTACCTGTGGTTCTTCGTGAAGATCAGAAACTTTCTGCGCGAGCCATAAAATGCAGATTCCTAGGAATGTCTGAGGACTTCAAAGGACTGCTCGACGTATACAACAATAAGCATACTGTTTCACGAGACGTGATTTTGACAGTGGAAACTGCGCTGCTATTGTGCAAAAGGCCTTTAGCAGCTCTTCACCTGCTCTTACTACATCCGATATTTCCGAAATCAATGAACTAACTGTTCCATCTACTACACGAAACGAACCGTTGGTGGAATCAGTGGGAGTCGCTTCGGATGAAGCTCAACCCCCAACACTGGAGCCAGTGGGAGCTCAACCTACCACTCGCAAACACCCTCTTTCCTCTACGCCTGAGCGGTTATCAGAACCAGTGGGAGTTACCTCCAAAACGTCTAAAAGTACTGTCTGTACTAAAAGTCAGACCATAGCGTACTACAAAGACACCAAAGCGGTATGATGCTTATCAATGCTTCGAGGCACGAATCCAAGAAGAAACTAAAGATGACATATTATCGAACAAAATGTCTATTCCACGCAATCTCAAAGAAGCCTTGAGTGGGTCCCACAAGAAACAGTGGCGGCAAGCGTTGGATTTAGAATATTAATCCCTATTGGAAAATGGCACTTGGCGGTTTGTCGCCTTGCCCCCTGGCAAAAAAGCTTTGCCTTGTCACTGAGTACTTTCTGTAAAATACCATGCAGATGGACTGTTAGAACGGTTCAAAGCACGCCTTGTAGCTCAAGGAAATCACCAAGATTATTGTGTTGACTGTGATGATGTGTACACCTCAGTGGCGCGCTTCGAATCACTTTGTATAGTGTTAGCGATTGGCACAATTTTAGATTGTCATATACATCAGATGGGTGTACATACAGCCTTTCTAAATGGCACTATGGACGGTGAGCAGAAGATTTATATGCGTCAGCCTTGTGGCTATGTTAAGCGTGAGAAAGAACACTTCGTATGTGAGCTTGTGAAAAGCATATACGGACTAAAACAGGCCCCCCAGATTTGGTACAGTGTGCTATACAGTTTCCTTACTTCGATGGGTTTTGCTCGCTGCCACAAAGAGTATTGTATATACGTGCAAAATGTGGGAGAAAACTGGATAATAGTTGTGGTCTATGTAGATGACCTTACAATAATGTCTCGAGATCTGAGTTTGATAAATCGACTGAAGCATGAATTATCCCAGCGATTCAAAATGAAAGACTTAGGTGACATTCACTACATTCTCAAGATGGAAGTATGTCGGGATCGAAAGAAACGTGTGATGACGATTTAACAGCTTAAATACATTGTAGAGCTCCTAAAGCAGTTTAACTTGGAGGACTGTACACCTGTCTCCAATCTCCAACTAAAGGGAGTCGAGCTGCAGCCAGAAACTAAGCTGTCTCCTGAACAGATAGCGGCTCAGCCATTCGATTATAGAGTCATCGTGGGGTCACTGCAGTACCTAGTAAGAGGTACTAGACCAGATATCACAAATGCGGTGAGAGAACTAAGCAAGTTCTTGTCTTGCTACAATGCAACCCACCGGAAAGCAGCCCGGAGAGTACTGAAATACTTGAAAGGGACGTCAACGTATGGATTTACCTTGATGGAAATTCCGGAAAGATTTCCTATGAAGTGTACACTGACGCGAGCTTCGCGTGTCAACCTAAAGAACGTAAATCAGTAACAGGGTATGTAATTACCATGGATGGCTCAAATGTGTTTTGGTGCAGCAGTAAACAAGGATCTGTGTCTCTATCCACTGCAGAAGCGGAGTTAATTGCTTTGAGTGAAGCGCAAAAGAAAGTGAATGGCTATGGCACTTGCTAAATGAAATGGGATTCATACAGAAAACACCTGTACAGGTGTGGTGCGACAGCATGACTGCAATCAGTATAGTAAAGAACCCAGTCAACCATAAAGCCAACAAACATATTGAAATCAGATTTCTCTTTACGAGAGACTTGGTATCAAATGGACGTCTGCATATTGAATATTGCAGAACCGACGAAATGGCGGCAGATATTCTGACAAAAGCACTTCCAGCAAAGCTGTTTGTGAATCTGCGGAAAGCCATCGGTGTCCTGGACCTCCAAATTTCCCGCACACTTAGTGGGAGTGTTGAGTCAAACGAATAATATCCAGTAAAATCAAAGAAGTTTTAGTAACGGCTCTCTGTTGAAATGTGGTTAAAATATGGAAGGTCCACTCATCCCCTCTGGCTGCCAGAGGGAGCGCCCCCTTGGGAGGCGATATTCACTCTAGTGATGATGCCGACAAAGGACAAATGACCTCACAATTCAATTTGCCTTGGACTGAGTTAGTCTTTAAGAGTTTGCATTTTTATAATAAAGTCTAAATTAACTATTGATTTAAACACGCTGGCACTGGCTGTGCGTGCGCTACCTCAAGAACGAGTACTCGTGCAAGGTGTACAAGCCTTTTATGCCCCCTGCTACTGGAAGTGAAGCAAATAAGTATCATTTTGCTATCGCAATTTTCTCATTTTCTCTTCAGATGTTGACTGAAAGTTGATGCAGCGACTCGAGGTGAACCACAAGCGACATCCACCTACGTGATCAGCTCTCGATATTTATTAGTGATTGGAGCGAGCTTTGTACGTGCTAGTGTCGAGATCTCTAAAGTCTACGACTTGAAGTTGCGTTATGAGAGGTCACTGACCAAAACCCGAAATTTACGTGTATTTTTGTCACATCTTGGAGGTTCATTAGACCTTGAGATGAGTCTTCCAGTGTGTGCGAGTTAGTGCTTATTCCGAATTTGAGAAATATGCTTTATGAGCGAAGATTTAGATCACAGAGAGACTCTGAATTTTTTCAGAGAATACTTTCGTAGTTTCGTAAATTTAGCAAACACTTGTCTAGATTAGTTATCTTCCGATGCATGCCTGAAAATGTTATAAATCGCCGCGCTGCCTACACGGCAGACTGCAATAACGACGACATTGTCGCCGCTGGTGATAGCGTCTACCTGCGGACAGAAACGAACAATTATCAGACTGTGAACGTGCTTCAAACGCATTGCTCTAGGTGGCTGGTGCACACAATCACCCTTGCAAACCAGGGGTCGGAAAAAATGTATTGATATTGTCAATGTGGGAAAATTGTACGAGCACAATATTGACTGTTGCGACCCTCACAATATCCACTAACTAGTGTGCACTATTGTACAGGAAGCTATACCTCTGCTTTATGCCTACTCAGTGCTGTCGCATTCTTTATCGGACTCAACATCCTCCATTCTTTCCTTTTGCACAGCCTTTCTCGTGACTTCGTTAACCACAAGATCCCAGTTCATCCGAAGAAACAGAGCTGCTTCTAGGGTCTCCGCGCTCATGCTCTTGCGCAAATACCCTAGTGTGCACTTCATCAAAGAGAAAAGCCGTTCAACCTCAACCGAGGTGGCTGGAACCCAGGACAGATCGATGTACTTCGACTTGTCTTCCTCCCGGGATTTTTCTCGGGCTGCTATTGCGGCACTAACTTCTCCTGGTGTCCTCCGTGTCTTGGTCGGGGTGTCAGTCTCCGTTTCAGTCTTTTCCGATGTAGAGTTGGGAGCTGCTGTCGTTGTCCTTGAGGCAGTTTTGCTGCGTTTCTTCTTCGCGGTTGTTGCCCGAGCCTGTTGGCTCATGTTACGCTTTCGTTTTGCAGCGGTCGATTGCGTTTGTAGCTCGGGGGCTCTCAGGAGGCGAGTCACAGAATGAGTCTCTTCAGCGGTGAGTTCTTGTTCGCGGCCGTTCATGATCTTGACACTGCCTGCTACGACTCTACAATATCAGCGTCAACTTTCAGGCGGTGTTCTAGCTCTGGAAAATCAAGTAGAACTTCATCAAAGATGTCCCGGGCAGTGGTCAACGTAATATCTTCACTCTGTAGACGCTTCGTAGCAAGCTCCAGTATCGTCATGTCGTCCAAGAGATCCATAATCTGACAGTGCTCTTCGGCATTTGGAAGGTATTTACGATCGGGAACCGGCGGGCATCGTCCTCAGGAGTATTGCTTGGTAAGTACTTGTCGACCTCGATGTCCCGCGCGAAGAGGTACAAGAACGGGTGGAACTGCTTATATCGCTTGAGTATTCGGTGCAACCATCTCCACCGCAACGCGTGCTTGGCCACAGGCTTCCACTTGCATAAGTGGCTCTTAACCGTGGCTCTTAAGGAGACCTATGCGCTTGACCGTCTTCAGCTTGCGCATCAATACAGCCACTTTCCTGATCAAAGCCCCGTGTTCCTTGACATGATATTTTACTGCTAAATTGAACCGGTGTGCTGCGCAGCCGATCATGGGCGCGTAGATACGTCGGGCGATCGCTTTGTTGGTCACCATGTTGTCACAGACAATGGCAATGAGGTTATGAGCTTGTAGCTGGTACTGATCCAGTATGAGATCTAGAAAATGAATGTGCCCGTCCGCTGCCATGCTCATTTCGTCGATGAGAGACGAAATCGCGAGGAACCTTGCGCCCTTCCGAGTCACTACATAAAACGCTAGTGAATGCTCGGCCGAATCCGTGACTCCATATTTTTTACCCTTCAGTTCTTCGATGATGTCCGGTTCGACGATCTCCACCGCCGCAAACATGCGAGCCTTTAACGTCTTGAAGCTGATATAGTCGAAACTAACAGTCGCACGCACGACGTCGTCGTCCACGTCAGCGAACGTGAAATTCTTGCGCACAACCAGGTCCATTCATTGGTACGTTGTGAGTGCATGTCGGTCGACAAATATATCCATGGAAATGCTGCGCTTCTCACGAAGACATCTCCGGACAACGTCTTTGTATCCAGCGTGCTTGGAGGCGAGATGGCTAATCAGGTCCGTGTAGCCGGCCTTCTTGGTTTGCTTAACAAAGGTGTCGCATGCGTTGCAAGTACGGCCGAGCACACACGGCTCTTTGGACATCATGGCGACGACTACCTTTGACTTCAATGGCTGCGGTTGTGGTGCGAAAGCGGACTGAGTGGCCATCCTGACGACAGGAAAGGACGAAACTGTACTTGGTCACAGCGATGGTTGCTTGTCACACATGATGCTGCGGGTTCTGGAGCAATTGTTGTTTTTGGTACAGCGAGAGGCTCGGTGCCTTGTGCGCCGAGTCCTCGTTGGCCTCACAAGCATCTTGTTCCGTCGTCACTGAGGTAGCTGCGATTCACCTCGAGCGTAGTCGAAGTATATGTTGTTCACGATGTCAATCTCGTACTGATTCATTCATTTGTTCTGCCTTACGTATCGCTCGCAATGCGAGCACTGCACTCTTGATATTTTCACCACCAGTGAGTTTAAATTCGAGCTAGTAGTTGGGCATCGGCACAGCTTTGCGATTTCTCCTCTTCTTCTACGAGCGTTTCTCACTCGCGCACACTGTGTTTTTCTTGTGCTCGGACTTAATCTCTGCCACGCTGATCGTCATCAGGGTCTCCACTCACACTGCCGCCGTCACGTGAGCCGTACTCGTCGAAAGATTCAGTGAGGGAATTCAGAAGAATTCTCCCGTTCTCGTCGCAACTGACCCGGTTGCCAAATCGGAGTCTCGGCCAATGCGCTCAGCTGCCTTGTTGCCACTAAAGCCCAGCCTGCGGGAATAGTACCAATGTTGGGTTCATAAACTGAAAGGTATACACTCCTTCTCAGCATAGCGTCAGTTAAATGAGAACGAGTGCTAACCGGGACGGGAGTCCCTGTAGCTACAATTGCACTTAGTGTAGGGCAAAAATCAACCCAATCGTGTTGAGCTAAACTCAACGGGAGGATACGAGAGTCGTGCTACAGTGTACAAGCACGTCAATTTCCAAAGTGCTAAAGACCTCTCCTGCCGCCGCTCAACTTTGTATATTATCGTCGATAGAAAACCAGCTCCCTAGAGTAGCAACGACACGGACCTCCACAGTCAGCCAGGTGGCTATAGACACCAGAGCACAGCACATGCCGCTAGCTCAAACGGTGACTATATTCATGAGATGAGCTGCTCACCCAGAATAGAGTACAACAACATCAACGGCGGTGTCAGCTGCAGTGACGCTCTGCCAGTGCCGCGCACCCAGACCTTAATCGTCGCACCATCCCCAACACCCCCTCCTCCTGCTCATCACTCGCATACTCCCAACAAACGCCCTCAATTGAGGTAGAGTCTCGCGCACCCTCAATATTAAGAATCCCCGCTGAGCACCCGCGGTATTTTGGTGGCGACGTTAGTAATACAAAACACCAGTTGAAACTGCATCTTATTTTTCGGATGTAATCCGGATAAGTGATTGGGAAAACCGACGAAAGACGCACTAAACCGATTTCGAACGTTATCTCGTCAAATTGTCAAAAATCAAAAAGTCGTTTTCGACAGCATGGCTTCATCTCTAGCGGCTCGCGTGTTCCTGGCCTTCGACGACTTCTCCCGTGCCGGCAAGCGTACGCCGACCTCCTTCTGCATCTTCTTCCTTTCTCTTTCCTCTCCCACTAATACCTTTCTTCCCTGTTTAGATGTCCTGCACCTTGCCAAATTCGACGGTGCCGAAGCTCTTCTTTTGCCGCAAGCCACAGTTGAAACTCTGCTACCTGTAGAATTAAGCCCCTTCGTGCAAATCTACCAGTACCTGGACAACCAAGCGGCGGTAATCGCAGTGAACACGGCCGAGCTGCAGGCCACGCAGCGATGGGAGGTGGCCGACGCGTTGGTCTCCGTTATGAGTCAGGCCAACGTCCAGAAGCTCACAATCTTGGCGGCCCTGCACTTGCCGTACGCCAAGGACGGCGGCCTTAACGTGTTCTATAGTGGCCTCAATGGAGATGCCGCTGCTGCTGACGTGGAAGTGGATGTGGCCAAGCTGTCGGCGGCCGACCCGACCTGGGAGGTGAAGGACCCGTGGTTGGCCGCGTTGCTGCACTTGATCAAGGTGGAGCAGTGGCCACGTACGCACCTGCTGCTGGCCAAGGGGTACAAGCCTGGCCAAGACCTGTCCGGGACCTACGAGGCAGTGGACGCCTTGAGTCGAGCACTGCAGCTATTCACGAAAAAGCAGGTGACGATTGACACGCAGGAACTGCAGCGAGAACTGCCTCGGTTGCTGGCAAAGGAGAACGTTCCTTCGACTGCGGAGGATGAGCACCTCACTCTGCTTTACCATTAGACTAGACGTGCGGGTGAGCTTAGGTAGAGATGATGCAAGTCGGCTGAAGGCAGCGAACGTTAAACGGAACTGCACATTTCATCCATTTCCGCATTGTTTCTCTCGTATTCAGGTCTGCCATTCATTGCTATTGATTGTTGGCTTCCCTCTCTTCTGCAAGCGCTTTCGCGCCTCTTCCTCTCTTTATGTCCGCAGTCCCTTCCAGCTAGCGTTCCTGTGCTCGACGTACGACACTAAACAAGCAACTAGCAGTGCTCGATCTACTCCATGAGCAGGACGACCTTGCGCTTCGTTGTGCGGTTGACGGTGGCGAGCAGAGCATCGTCGAAGTCCGCGAACTTATATGTCTGAATCCAGGTGCGCAGCTTGCCAGCCTCCACGAGGCCCGCGAGCTCCGACAGCATGGCGGCACGCTCCTCGACCGTCGAGTCCTTGACCCACTGACTGAGCCAGAAGCCCTTGAGCGTGATGTCGTGGAAGATGAGCGCACCCGTGCCCACAGCAACGGCCTCCTTGCTCATGCTGCCGTACGTGACGTGCACGCCCTTTTTGGCCAGCACCTTCGCCATCTCGAGGCTGGTCTTGCCGCCCACGCAGTTCAGCGCAAGCTTGGGGGCCGGCAGATCCGAGGTCAGCTCCTTGAACTTGGCTGAGCCCACGTAGTCGGCCGTACACACAACGGTGGCGCCCAGGCTCTTCAGGTGCTGCACCGTCTCGTCATAGTCGCCGTCGTCGCGAACGATGTTGATGGTCTTGATGCCACGCAGAGCGGTCAGCTGGATCACAGCCTGGCCCACAGCGCTGTTAGCGCCGTTCTGGATCACCACGTCGCCCTTGTTGAGCGTCGTGAAGTCGGCCAGCATGCGGTAGGCCGTGGCCGGGTTCACGGCCAGAGTAGCCGCATCCTCGACCTTGATCTTCTCCGAGATCTTCATCACCTCGGCGCTCTCGGCCACAGCCTTGCTACGCCACGTGCCTGCAGCAATAAAACGACAACCTTCAGTAACTATTACTTCTTCTCCATATTAATAATACAGTGGCCACGACGCACCGAAGCCGGCGCTCGTGGGGATAACACGGTCGTTGACCTTGACGTTGGTGACGCCCGAGCCCACAGCCGTGACAACGGCCACACCCTCGTTGCCGGCCACGGCCGGGAACTTGGGCTTGATGGCGTAGGCGCCCTGGATCTGCGACAGGTCAGCCACGTTGATGGGCGCGGCCAGGAACTTGAGCGCCACTTGGCCCTTGGCCAGAGCCGCCTCCTTGTCATCGGCCTCCGTCCTGCAGAATAATTTAAAAAAATTAGTTTTCGTGGCCAATTCGTAGGGGAAATTGCTGCACGCACTTGAGGACAGTGAGCGGGTGACCGAACTCCGTGTAGCGGACGGTGCTCATGGAGCGCCTGCCCTGCGCGGTGAGGCCCTTGGCGATGGAGGAGAGCATGGTTCGGACGTGGAGAGCTGAGCTGCTGTGTCTGAAAGTCCGTCGGGCTGCGGCTCATGCGAGCCGCTCGTTTCTCTATATCTAGAGAAACACGGCTAACTTGAGGTTTGTATTGATTTTACATATATTTAGACATAATTCCGATGGTCTGCCAGATATGTGGTGCACATGATCTACCAATAAGAAAAAACTCGGAATTAGACATCTTCTAACTCATCGTCGCGCTCTGGTTGGCTGGATCTGCACTCAGAAAGCGTTGATTGGATAAGATGAACTGTAGACTCTTCATGACTTTTATCCAATTAACGTAGAGGGAAATTACGAGGTTTTTCCCAAAGTTGAACCAGATGACGTCCACGCAACATCCACTCGAAAACCTTCGCGCAACACTCGTAAAAACGTAATTACGTCGACGCCGCTGCTCCAACCAAAATTCAGCCTCCACAACGAAAGAACTCATTGATACTTTAGTTCAGGAGCAAGCAGGCCAGACGTGTGAAGAGCAGGAGTGCTGCCATTGTTGGGTGAATATCTATACGCGTTCCCAATGATTAATTATAAAGTTTGAGATCCGTCAATTAGGCCTGGGGGGTCATCGGGCTCTTCGGAGTGCGGTGCTCGGGCCGATACTGTGGATAATTTTCTTGTTGACGGGAACCAACCACCAATTCAACTGCTTTTCGTAGTTATAGTACGAACGATTCCAAAGCTTTCTCAATGATCAACTGATATTTAATCTTTGAGACCTGAATTCTACCATGTTGTCAACATGCTTCACTGAGAGAAAGCCATGAAATGCATCCTTTAATCTGAATAAAGTACATAGTCACATTAAAATCAGTACTAGTAGATCATACTCCGTCTAGTGTTGGACACTGTAGTTAGCGTCTTCCTGTTGCTTGGAGACGTTAGAGGACGTGGGTGTGCCACGGGTGGCGTCGGAGTTGATAAGCGCTCTGGTTTCTTGGTCTTGATTGGCTTCTTCGTCTTCAGTGGTGACTTCTTTGCTGGAGACTTTGTCACTGGAGAACCAGGAGGGAAGAGCTCTTCGAGAACGCTGCGTTTCTCGCGACTCCACAGTGAGAGATCGCAACGTAATTGAGAGAGTTTCTGCTGGGGCGGGTTGTGGAAGAGGAGAGACTCCTGCAACGCGTTCATGGTGCCACTCAAGTACTGCACACGCAGTCGACTCAGGTCTTCCTCCTCGAACACTAGCACTTCGACTAGCGTCTGAGTTCGCACGGTCACTGGAGAGTGTTGACCTGGCTGCAGGACGCTCATTTCGCCGAAGAGCTGGCCACTGGCGAGGACGGCTACGGTCACTTCCTCCGAGTGCTGCAGTCTTGCACCAGCTAAGGCTTGCGCGTTGCTCACGAGACGAGGGTTGGTGAGCATCCAGCCGTTGTCCAACACCCAGGAGCCGTCATTCGACCGAGAGGTGAGCGAATCTTCCGACTTGCTACTACTGGACGCTAGCATCGAAGTCCGATGTGATGTTGCATGTGAAGAATGAGGGATGGTGATCGTCTTCAGCACGTGGCAAACGCCCTTCTTGATGACGTAGAGCTGCTTGACCACCTCTCCAGCTTTCAGCGCGTCCTTGTCCGGGTCCACTAATTTTGATCCCGACACGGCGGCGAGTGCTGCCAGCATCTCGTCGGAGCAGCTTCCAAACGCATGGCAGCCGTGGAGAAATTGCAGCCGCTCTTCGAGCTGACGCTCTTCGTGCTCTCTCAAGATGTTCAAGTAGACGTCCATGTCTAGGAGCATGCAACTGACTTCACCCAGACACGAGAACGTCGCTACTTCCTTCGGATGCAGTGTGTCGTGAGCAGTTCGGAGTCCAGTCCCTAGTGCAGCGCTGGAGCTGGTAGCTTGAAATCCCCCAAGAGAGCGAATCGAAGCAAGTAAGGGAGAGCTCAGTGACCCAACGCGAGAACGCAGCATGAGCTGTCGTTGTCCTCGATGTCGAAGGATGACCAACCGACCATCAACGTTGGTGGCGCTTGAAGGCTCAAGACCGATGGTGTCGCCCTGGTAAAGTGTGCTGAGCTCCCGAGAACTCGATCCCTGGAATGTGACTGTTTTCACGAGCGATGACACGGCGTCAAGTACCACATGAAAACTTGTCGAGGCTTTGCCTTGACACACGACGACTTGGTCACCTTCGAATCGATAATACGTGGCATCGCGCATACTGCGTTCAATCATCGAGACTCGCATCCCGCGAAAGAAACTCCAACAGCGAGCTAGTCGTGCAGCTTCAGCCACATCTGCCGTGCTGCGTGTTCTGCCTGGATCCTTCTTGAGAAATTGCTCGAGCCACGCTTTAGCGCTATTCTCCTGGGCTTCGTACGCTAGAGACGCCGCTGATGAAGTCGCTGGCAGATTTTGCTGAACGGAGCTGCAATCGGCCTCAAGTAGGATCGATTGACTCGGATCAGTGGACAACGAAGCGGTCGGATGGTGCCGAAGCGTGTCAAGCCACGTGTAGTCGTGGATAGCTTCCTCGAATTTGCCCATTTCTTTGAGTACTCGTGCCCTACTTTCAACAAAGAGAGGGTTTCTCGAGTCCAGCTTCAGTGCCTTGGTCAAGTCACGCACTGCTTCAGTGTGTCTACCCAATTTGTACAAGGCACAACCTCGATTATAAAGTGCAGGGGCAGCACGATCGGGATCACTACGTGAACATGCCAAAAAGTCCTCTGCTGCTTGGGAGTACTGCTGCAGTCGATAAAACGCGTATCCTCGGTTGTACTGCATCGACACGGAATGCTGGGCGCTGGAGGCCGAGCCTCCACCTCCCAGCTGCAAAACTGACCCGATCGCACTGTAGCCGGCTTGTGCGGACACCTTCTTCTTCAGGATCTGCGTGGACTTGGCAACGACCTCCTCAAACACTTCGGGGGATCGATGCGTCACATTTCGAGCGGATAAGTTGGCATCCTGGGCGAAGTGTTCAAACAAAACCGTGGTAAGGTAACGTGCTCGTGAACTCAAAAGACAGACAGACAGGCAGACTTACTGTGGATAATTTGCCTTCAATCGGTGTCAGACATTGCAATGGAATGGATGAAAGTGGAGTTAACCGACCGCCTCGAGCTGTTGGTTTGTTCCCATCGCCGACACTCGCGCCACCAACTACTACTGCTTTATCCGATCGTTGAGGCATTGAAGCATAACTACTGCCAAAAGCTCATTCACATCGACCACACTGAAGGCATCTCGGGTCAGAATGCCTAAAAACGTCTATTTTTGAGCAACTTGCTGCTAGTGCTAAGGAAGTACGAAGTATTTTGATGACATTTATGACAAAAACTCGGTTTAACTACTGGCCGCACCAATCTCCTTGAGTCGGTCAGCGTACCGAAGCGTGTTGAGAGTGTGGTTGCAGCTTTCGGAGCAAGGTGAGGCGGTGGCAATCATGATGGTCTTGGAGTTTTGGGACAGGAAGCTGTCTCGGAGCAACTGTGTGAGTTTGCTTTGTCGAAACGGAATGTGGGTGGCACCACGATCCAGTGCACGAATGCATTCCTTGAGCGCCAGCAAGCTCTTGTTGATCTCTGCCCCTTCCATTCGTGTGCTCTTCTTGTCGCTCTGAGTATCACTCGCGCGCTCACTACCAGCAAGATCGACCATGAAAAGTCTTGCCAATGCTGGGCTGTTATTGTTGCCCTCGGCGTACAATGTCACCCGCAATAATGCGTGCGAACGAGAGGAATCATCGTGCACGGCATTCGCACTCGTGGCTCGAGCTTGCTCTCCAAGCTGAACAAGTTCAAGCAGCTCGTCGGCACTGGTAGTTGGCAACTCTTTCAGTCCAGGTAGCTGCACTGTACCGTCGCCATCCTCCATAAGCTGCACGCGTGCTCGTCCGTTGAGCAAGTCGTTCACGGTGTTCATATAAATCTCGTAGAAACTCACTCCTACGGTAACGCGAGCGCTGCGACGACTCGAGGTCTCTTTTAACTGATCAAGCTGCTGGAACAAATCCACAGCAGCTTGTCGATAGATGGATCTCATCGTGTACGTCTTACCCGAACCTGTTTGGCCGTAAGCAAAGACAGTGAGGCTGGTCGTATCACCGGAGGCGGTAGCTTCCGTTACCAAATACGGCACCAGCGGCCCCACGGTAGCATCGTAGACTTTGCTGTTCTCCTGCCACTCATCAAAAACGCCGTCAAAGCGGAACTGGTGATTTTCCAGCGTTTCCGAGCAATCTACACGGAGTTTTGGTTCGTGACACACGAGTTCACGGCGTAAAAACATCGAGTTGCTGTCATTCTTGCCAATTTGGTCTTCCGAGGCGAATAAACATGAGATGATATCGTATCCCTTAGCCTTCAGCTCTTTCTTGGCAAGAGGACGCTTTCGAATAAACACCGAGAGTCTAGGAGCATCTGCTGCATTCACCAGCCTTGTTGGAGTGGGCGGTGGGCGTATGCACGAGCTCAGGGAAAGAGGAGGTAATTGCTGGGGCTGCTGTTGTTGCTGACAGAGCGGAAGCGCGTACCGATACTGCTGGATTAGCCGCCGAAACTTGTAACCTGCGTCGTCGCCGTGCTCACGCAACTCTTTTTCCACTCGACGCTTTTCCTGAGCGTGATGCGCGCGACGTGCTTCACGTTTACGCTTGATCTCGTTCAGTGCATCCATTGTTGATTTCTTGGGATTCTTGGTCCCCTTTATCTGTCGTTGGCGGCGTAGAGCAGCAAAAACCACAGGTTCCTGGTTCTCGTCGGCCTCGACATATCGTTCTTCAGGGCAAGGCAAATTGTCACGAGACACTTCTCGAGATATCCTCCCTCGAACCGAGTGTACGGGAAGAGGTGGAGGCGACCTTGGAGCTGACAAAGGCGCCACAGGGTCATGCAGTGCAGCTGCTCGTCTTTTGTCGGCAGATGACAGTCGTAATGGATTAAGTGTAGGGTGTTCTTGGGCTTTCAGGCGAGGTGATGTTGACACTGAGGGCGTGGAAGGCGCACTGGCTCGGTTTGGAGCTGAGGCGCCCCTTATCGGACCGGTTGGGGGCGATTGAACTCTGGGCAGCTCGCAATTTCGGTCTGAAGAGGGTGGAGCCTGATAACTCGTGATCCTTGCTCGTCGCTTTGCAAATGGGTCCATAATTGCACGCTCTTTCCATTTGTTCGACGCAGGTGGCGACCAACCTTCTCTACCAGAGCTGTCATCGTCTTGCGACCTTGAGCTCTTCTTCCATGATCGGAAAAAATGGCCGCGGATTGGTGATCGGAGTTGCGGAGACCTGTCTTCTTGCTGGTTCGTTTCACTGCCGCTTCCGCTGCTGGTCGGCTCGTCTTCCTCCTTCCCCTCCGTTGCGGTGTCAATGGAAGACTTAGAGTCCTCTCGCTTGTTCGCACTAGCAATTTGACTCGGATTGGAGTCACATGGAGATGTTTGTTCAGGCTGCATTTGCTGGTTTTCATAGGTGTGATGCTGTAGTTCATCTCGAGGCTCGTCATTTTCTTGGTATTGTTGGTGCTCTTCGGCCTCAGACGGCTTAGCAGGCAATTTTTTCATGGCCATAAAGTACGGTCGAGGTTTTCTCCATCCTCCAGGTGGAGGAGGCATGCCCGACAACGATCCGTCATCGTGTCCCGCGCTCTCCTCACGACTGTCCCCTTGATTTACAGTTGTTTGGTTCGAGCCTGCTGCCCACGGTGGAAGTGACGGTAGTGGCGGAGGGGCCCGTTTGTCCGGTAGATGCCAGCTTAGGCCATGGGCTCTACTACTACTGGTGCTGCTAGAGGTAGTGATGTGACCCGAGAGAGCAAAATCCCCGAACTGCTGGTGTAGTTGACGAAGCGAGCTTCGACTCTCCATGGTGACGTGTGATGATGTCTCCGACAAGGTGTCGCGTTGGACTAGCAGGCATCACTGATAGACTGGGCTCGCCGTGAAACCCACGCAAAAATAAAGCCGCTGTTGAAACGACCAAACTCGAGCGTGTTAAGGTGACAATAGCTCCGTCAAAAGGGAACTCAATGCTTTCCACGGACGAGTCACGCGTTGCAACGCCTGTTCATATCTGAAGCATCTTGCCAGGCGTCGGATCTTCCAGCATGACATCTCCAGCAGCTCCGATCCAGGTCAATGGCATCCTCGACTTGCTGAGCATTTCAGAGAAGAACAATGCGCATCAAATAACGCCTGAAGATCGTGCGGAAGAACGAGATGATAGCGACGAAGATGAAGATGATTCGTCAGAGGACTCGAGCCCTACCAACCAAACTGTGGTGGTGTCTGCGTTATCTGAGGAGACCATGGCCACAATGACCCAGATATTCGAGACGCTGTACCAAGAACACCCGCTTCAAGTTGCGAAGAAAGCTTCGCGAGAGGAACGCCGTGAACGCGAGTACATTTCCATGAGCCTCGTGTATGGCGAAATCGCCTTTGTACCGTTCAAGGCGGTGCTGGACGTGTTGAAGCGTTGGCACCACGTGCTGAAAAAGCCTGGAGGCACTTTCCTTGATATTGGATCGGGCAGTGGGAAGGCTGTCTTCGCTGCAGCTCTGCTCCATGATTTCGATGCTTGTCACGGCATTGAAGTGCTCGAAGGTCTCCACGCCATCTCCCAAGAAGTGTTGCAGCGGTGGGAGAAGATTATCAAACCGAGTTATGCCTTGTCCATGCAGAAGAAGCGAACGCGGCTCTCGTTCACGCAGGGAGACGCTTTGGCTGTGGACTGGCCGGCCAATGTCGACTTGGTATTCCTCAACTCGACGTGCTTCGGCGAGCGACTGATGTATGCATTGGCGAGAAAGCTCGCGCAGTGCTGCAAGCCTGGAGCTATTGTCATCACGGCCACGTACAAGCTACCAGACACGCAAAATTTTGACGAGCTGAGGCAGCTCGCCGTCACGCAGGAAACTTGGGGAGACGCTACGTGGTATCTGCACCGGAGGAAATGAGGTAGTTAGCCGCCAACCTGACCACATAGCAAGCACACGGATGTAAGCAACTCACGGATGGCAAAAGGTCTGTAGGCATTGCTAACGGGGTCTAATATACGGCTCGTCGGCTCCGTCACACGTTGTCCCGATTTATGTGGCTCATACTGTGCTGCGTCGTCTGCTTGATGGGCTGGCGTAGCAACTCAATCGTTGGTCTGTACGCGCCCACAGGTCGGGCATTTCAACGACTCGTTTAGTTTCAGCACGATGCATTCGTCGTGGAATTGGTGGCCGCAACTCAGCGTCGTCAAGTAGTACATGGCAGCTCGTCGCCGACTCGCGCTGCTCCTACTCCGTCGAGAACCGCCAAAACTATTGGCACCGCCGCTACCACCGCTACCATGCGTCCCCAGCCATGGCGGAATGAACACGCCACTGTTATTGTTGCTGCTGTTGCTATTGCTTCGAGAAAACGGTGGCACACCGGCGCCCATGCTCGACGCCGACCTGTTGCTGTTGTTGTCTTCTTCCGACAGTGAGGCCGTAAGAGCCGACGACGGCGTCGACGTCGAGCTGCCATACGCGACACCACACAGCGGCGAACCGCAAACTCCGCAGTTCCCGCTATTCAGGTCATTGACAACGTCATCATCCGTCATGGATCCCCTGAATGAGTTGGTCAACGACGACTGCCTGCTGTACTGCTGTTGTTGTAGCTGTAGTTCCTCCGACTCCCGCTCAAGCAGTCGCAGCTTCAGCGGCGTAGCAGGCTCTTCCCACTTGGAGCTGTACCCTCCGCTCTTCCTCAGCAACGACATCCTCTCGTCCGTGTCCAGCACCGTGGACTTGACTGGGTTCTCGAGTCCGTACTGCTGCAACGCGTCTCCGTAGATGAACTCGACGAGTTCGTCCGCGAACACTGTCATGACCACCGAGCAGCAGTAGTTCTTGCGCTCCGTCAAGAACCCATAGAGCGCCGCGAAGAACCTCTCGAGAGTCTGTTTGCGCTGCTCCACGACGCGCGCACTGGAGAACGTGAAGACCATTTTCTTGGGGAAATAGCTCTTCAGAAAGCCATAGAGCCACGGACAGTCTGCGTCGCAGAAGTGTCCGTGCTGCAGCTTCTTCAGCAGCCGCTGCTGCAGCTTGCGGTACTCGTCGAAGGACCTCGCATGGCGCCACGCCACATTGAGCTCGTGGTGCCGCACAGTCATGACATACCGCACGTCGGCGTGCTTCTTGGTCACAGACAGCTCCAGCGTCACTTGTTCCAGGTACTTGATGGCCGGGGGCAGGTGCTGGGGGTCCTCCAGCTCGTTGCCATTGGCGTCGAAGCCGCCGCTCTTGCGGCCGGAGAAGCTCATGCGTCCGGAGCCGCTGATGGACGCCAGGAGGCTGCGGCCGCTGCCACTCGGGCCGCTACTGGCGTCGTGGAGCGCGCCTTCGGTCTGGGAACGTTTGCGGGCGCTGGTGCTGGCTCGACGGCGCTGGCGATGGGCCAACGCCATCGACAGCTCCGGCGAGTACATCATGGGGGTGGCGCGCAATCTGCTCGACGGTCGCTACGCGCGCGATGGATGGATACAATACGTTACGGCGTTAAGTCGCTTTTTCACCAGTTTAAGCAAAGCGGTAACGGCTTGACTAAGTCTATGGTCCTTGATGTTCCTTGTCCTGCCTGCCCTGGCGAAGTAAAACTGGACTGGTTTTCTGTGTCTGACTGTGTGGAGGGCTTTTTCATGTGAGGAAGAAAGGAGCCGGACACTTGTGTATGTTGCAGTTGATGGATGTAGGGTATCGGCATTAGTTTTCAGATGCGGTAAGTGACGGTTTAAGTATTTCCAATTTCTTTGGTTGGGATTGGAAGAAAGTAGGTTTAACATTTATAGCAGGTGCACGGGTTCTTGAAGCAGATGGAGGTAGGAATAACAGTGATTTCGATTTAAAACAGATGCAGGAGTCGTCGCATCGTGCAGCAATGAGAGAGGTATATAAAATATCGAGGGTTATAATCATAAAGCGTATCAAAAGACGGTGCGGCGCTAGTGACAGGTACGCGCCAGGTAAGCCACACGTGAGCGTGGCAAGTCTGTCTATCCGTATTACATGTACGCAGCCAGCTCACGGATAACAGCGCGCAGTGAGAGAGCAAGAAGATACGATCTCCGTTTTCACGACGTGACGACTGCTTCAGTTTCGATTTGATGTGGAGCTATGTCGACTTCAAGGTGAACGATCATTCTACTTCTCGTTTCCAGCGTGTGTGGAGCGAGTGGTTTGACTACCGTAGACAACGATGGTCTGTCTAATGACTTGCAGCCAATTTTTGCACCCAGCCACGACCGCTAAATAGCCTTTAATCCAATAGACGTGCGCACCAAGCAATCTGCTTGGTGGTTCGTGTTACAGTGTCAAGCTTTTCAGAAGGCAGATGAGAAAGATGATTTTCGTATGCTGTTGGAGGCATCGTTTGCCAGCACTGGGTGTAACTTTTGCAGGCAGTGCATTTGCTTTAATGTCGACTTGCTGGAAAAAAACTTAGATCTTAACCAAAATGCACTAACATGTGAAATTGTCGCCTTCGGAATGAATTGAACGACCCACAATTGAATCGATCGTCTGGAGAATAGTATAAATTTTAATATACATATTAATACTGCAAAAGGTCACAATCGGACGCCTGGACAACACAAATTTTAACTGGCGCTGGATCCAGTTAAAATATCAATGTGTGAAGTGACGCAATGACGTAAGAAATATAATACAAAGAGAGGTTCAAACTTCGACCATGTCAGACCGGTAGACAGTTCGTTGTACTCGAGGAATTCCTGGCCGCAGGATCATTTTTGTCAGAGCGTCGTCATCGTAGTGCTTCTTCAGCATCGAGATCGACGTCACTTCCTTTTTTGGGTCAACTCATCCGCGCACTCGATCCAAGCATTGAACAGCGCCCTAGTCAAAAGCGCTTTCCCTTCTCTGCCAAGCTTTAACAGAGCGAAAATGTTGTTTGGGGATTTCTTGTCGGCCAGCCAAAGCTTAGTCTGCTCGGATTGCACTCGGATCGCGATAGGTGTACCAGCGTTTCTTCATTGTACACTGTAGTGCGTTTTCAAGGCATTAATAGCTACCGGCAACAAAGTAATTTGCTTGTTGTGTTGTTGAAATCATCCGTGTACTCGTCATAACTTGAGATTGGGTGAAAATCCCAGCACCCGCTTCGTCGAGGTTTAAGACTTCGTCCGGGGAGTTCCTGCCAGCGAAGTATCTGCTCAGTCTGCAGTCGCTTGGCGATAGGCACCGTACTCGATATCTGTTTTTCGCCGCTTCTTGGACTAACCTTCGTCTCCGTAGTGAGCCGTTAGGGTGGCGATCAAACTCGTCTACTTGGTGGGGTTCTTCTTGTTGAAGGTCTTTCATGTATTAATAGTTGATCCAAGCGTTCAACTGAGGGTTGGCATGGAGGTAGTCTGCTGCCTTGTCGAGCGTCAGCAGCTTGAAGACGTCGTCGGCGGATTCATCCTTCTTGAGCCAATCTTCGAGCTGACTTGTCAGCGTTTCCACGGCAGGGGTACTAACACCCCTCTCTTCATCATCGCTGTCATCGTTATCGTTTGTGGGCTGGTGATTCCTCATGAACCTCTTGGTGGGAATTTCAGTCGTGGTCGGACGTGTCAATGCGGGGGGGGGGGGGGTTAATCTGGG
>LGSN01000661.1:0-21374 GCA_001314375.1 Phytophthora podocarpi | reverse complement strand
CTGTTCACGAAATGCTTGTTCTCGTTCGTGACGCTCTTTCTCGGCAACGTCAAAATATGCTCTGCAGGATTGTATCCTGTTGTTGTTTTTCCACAATAACGTTATGAAATTTTTCACCTTGCGATGAAGGCAGTAGAAAACGTTCCTAATACAGAGGTGGCGTGAATAAGGAATTGGTGTCATGTTATAACCTAAAATCATCATGCAATTCAAGAGGTCTTAGCTTAAAGTACTGGTATTGGACACCTCATAATGGCACTAGCAATGGCCCCCTACTGGTACCGGACCTAGGTAGCCGAGGTTTGAATCCGAGCTGGGCGGGAGATTTCAATTTAAAGCGGCCATGATGCAGCAGCAGGAGCGGGTACGGCGGATGTGCCTCACGAAGCAACCGCAACTCGATATCTGCGCGACGAATGCCCGCGAGCCAACGGGGAGTCTCAAGATGCTGGGGGACTGCAGTTCGTGCTGGAGAAAGCGCCGGCTAAGTCATCGGTGAAGCGAATCCTGGGTACGGAGGGTTCCCTCAAGCGCAGAAACCCAGAAGCAACGCTGGCTGCCCAAGAAGCCTGCAATCGCGCAATACCAGGACACGAGCAAGGGATGGATAACGGTTCCGGTCTTCCAGGACTGGCTTCGAGAGTTGGATAAGACCATGGGAAAGATGGGATGGAAGATCCTGCTGCTCACGGACAATGTCCCCGTCCACATAGCTCCTGCAGACACGTTACAGAACGTGAAGCTAAGGTGACGCAGGGTGCGTCACCGTGCTCTCCAACTGTCAGTCACTCCTCAGCGTTGGTGCCATTGGAAAAAAGTAACACTTAGAAAGCAAATAGCAGATAGCAATCAATAGGAAGTACGTAATCACAGTAAATGTCGGGCGCAAAATACCACGACGGGTGTACTGGTGGCTTGGGTCGAGGTCGTACAGTGCTCGCAGATCCGCAAAAGCAGAAGTGAGTGAGCTCGACATCCACTGGCACACACGCCGCACCGCAAAGATGTATTGAAGCATACAAAGACATCATAAACCGATAAGACAGCTAAGTCATTCTCATCACGTTTGCACGATGTTACGGTCGCTGACCGCCAACAATGTCCTCGCCATACAGTGTCTGGTATTGCACTCACACCATGTGTGCACCATGCACACAGGCACGCAGCCGAGCAGGAGGTTGCGCGCCGCACCGACAGGCGTAGGATAGTGTTCAGGATGGGCTCCGCTGGATTCATCCTGGATACTGCAAGTGTCCTGGGCTGTGGCTGAGGAGTCGGGCACTGGCACTGGACACTGGCAATCTGTATCACCGCTCGCCCTAATTCCGCACCTCACATCTTCCACTCCCACTTGATCTCGGCAACGAGTACCAAGTCGACACGATCGCCTTCGCCTCCATCGTCAAGATCCAATGCAGCGCAAGTCGCAGTCCTTCATCTCGCAGCAGTTCGCACAGCAAACAGGACCCGACACAGTCGCCATCGCCCTTGTCATTCGCAGTTGAAATCCTTGTAGTTAGCCATCATGTTGTAGCGCGGCTGAAAGCGTCTAGCGCAGCTAGCTCGGCCGCGAGGTCCATGAGGTTCACCATTTTGATCAGCGGCGTCGTTGTTGTCATCGGCGTCATTTCCCAACTCAGTTGTGGCGCACGGCAGTACGTGCAGTGCCTGTAGCAGTACCAGAGGCAGTTGCCTCGTCCGTAGTATCTGCAGAAGCATGTACCTCGTCCGTAGAAGTAGCAGTACCACAGGGCTCGCTCACGACAGGCAGCACCTTCATGATTTTGCGAAAGCGTGTGAATTTCCCCACCGCGAGTGATGTCGGCCACCATTTCCTCGGTGCCAATATGCTGCGTTGTGAGCCGCTTCAGTTACACGTTCCGGCGCATCATGGGGTGCTAATTGTCGATGTGATTCTACTTCGAATGCTTGCTGGGCTTGGCCACCAAAGCAATAGCTCCTTGATTATCTCCAAGCAGCAACGGAACAGGATGCTTACACTTCAATTCTTTGCACAGGCCAGCAAGCCACAGCAAGTCCTTGGTCGCTTCGGCCAACGCAACGCACTCAGCTTCGCAGGTGCTAAGCGCACTGATCTCCTGCTTCCGAGATGTGTACGATCACATTGTTGTACAACGTAGTCACGTAGCCGCTAATACTCCGGTGATCAACAGGATCATTTGCATCGTTAGCATCAGAGTAGCCACCAATGCTAACACCAGTCCTAGCTGCACGTCGTCAACAAGTCATAATTACTTGTCGCCTGCAGGTAGCGATGCCCTCTCTTCGCTTGCGTGTAGTGCGTCATGTCGTAGCAAGCCAGGTACTTGCAAAGGTGCCACGTGGCATGCGCAATGTCTGGTCTTGATTTACTGACCAGTTACTGGAGGGCCCCCACCAGCTCGCGCAGGGCAGGTACTCCGTCGTAGCGGGTAATTCCGCTTTAGATTGTGTTGTCGCTTCAGGCGTCGCATATCCATTGCAGTTCTCCATGTGAAATCGCTTCAGCACCTCCAGTACGTACTGTGTCTGATCTGGCGGCGTGGCTGGTTGATCAATATCTCGACGCCCAAGAGGTACTTGACGTTGCCCATCGTTGTCAACTCGAATGTCTCTTGCAATGAGGCAGTGATCTTGGCGCACACCCATCAGCAGTAGATCACCTACATATACAGTCAACAGCAATTTAACTTCACCATCTTCCCTCAGCATGTACAGTCCGTAGTCGGATTCCGTTCGTTCAATCGCCATCGCAAACAAGTTCGCATGAAGTGTTCGATTCCAAATGTTCGATGCCTGCTTGAGTCCGTACCGAAGCTTCAGTAATTTGCAGATCAAACCAGGTCCATCGACCTGGAAGGCAGGAGGCTGCTCCAGGAAGATGAGTTCTTCGAGACCACCATACCGGAAAGCAGTCTTCACGTCGTACTGTAAAACATTCCAACCCGGTTGCACAGCGTAGTAAATAGCTGCACGAATGGTCTCGAAACGGATCACAGGTGTGTAGCTCTCCGAGTAGTTGACTCCCAATTGTTTCTTGAAGCCATGGATGACGAGACGACCTTTCAATCGCTTGATGCATCCTCGCCCATCCCATTTTATCGCAAAGACCGATCTGCACGTGATCACCTTGATGTTCTTGGTCACCTTGCGCGGAACCAGCTTCCACGTCTTGTGTCCTTTCAGGGACTGAAGCTCCACCAGCATAGCTGCTCTCTATTGGGGGCCAAACCTTACTTGCACGCGCCTGCTTGTACGTAGTCGGGATATCAACATCCATTGTAGCCAGCACATGGCCCACCACATCGTCCATCAGCCAAACATTGGGCCTCTGCGTCAGGCATGGTCGCTTGAGGCTGGGTTTAACAGGAGGAGGCTATATTCAAAGCCCGTCGACTCCTTCGCAACAACAACTTTCTTTTGCGCTTGTCGCTTTCGTCGCTGCTGATTCGTCTTGGACCCATTAAGACGAATGTGTACAGACTCAGCCTTGTGGACTAGCTTGTGGCCGCCCCTAACCGGTCAAGAACGACCGCGTCGACCGCCTTGAGCTCAAACCACGCGAACGTCTTCCCCTTGGAGGCAATTTCCGACCGCCGCAGAAGGAAGAAAAATGATAGACACAACACCCCAGAGATCTTGGTCTGAAGGCGTCTTCCTGTCGAGATATCCGTAGCAGTTTTCCAGAAGCTGAAGTGAGACCGGAGCTTTATGACGTACGGGTGCTTCGAGGCGGTAGATGCCTATTAAGGCCATGTAAATTTGTGGATGGCCGCTGGGGAAATCGAGAGCCGGCGCCTGGAAGAATGCAGGATGCCGTGAAGCGAAGCGGCAATAGGAGTGTCCCGAATCGGACGGCCCGAACCATAACCGTATTGGAAGCCGTGGAGAACGAAGTCGGTGATGAATTGTAACTTGACGTCCGCTGAGTAGCCGAGAAGTGCTGGTTGGATGCCACGGCGAGTCATCCATCGATACCAGGCTCTTAGCGTGCTACAATACTTGTCGTACGTAGGTGCCGCAACAGAGTGCGCTCGGAGATAGTACGCCAAGTCGCTTCCAGACTTGAACTGTCCGCTGTCGTGTTGACCTGCGTCCAACCATGAGTTAGTTCCGCAAATACACGAGCCATAGCACTGCTGCTGTTAGAATGAGAGCCTGCGTCAGCAATTCGGTTTGCCACTCCAACCACATGAGTAGACGAGAATCGTAGGCCACACTCGAGCTCCCAATGACCCAGCGGTCGAATGATCGTTTGCGCACGGGGATTGCACGACACCATTTGCTCTGCCAAGCCACCGCTGAGGTGTTGTCAATTCGGAACTGGACATGCAGCGGCGGAACAGCAGAGTGGCGCTGGTTTCAAGATCCCAGGCTCGTACAGCAATCGCACAAGACAGGAGCTCACGGTAATTGATATCGAAACCAAAATATGGATCGAACTTCGTAGCCTGAATAAGGCCTCTCTCCTGGTCCGAGAAGCCATATCGCAATACGAGACGATCCGCTTGAACGAAAGGACAGATTGCGGTATCAGGTGCATCCATTCAACGACGACATCTGGCTCGGGACAAGCGTGAAAGCAGTCCAGGGGCACGCCATTGAGGAGCGGTGATCCGAGGATGTTGGACCACCAAATGAGATCTTGTTTCATGTCATCAGACATTGGGACCCGCTGCCATCGGCGGAGAAGGCGATCGTGTTGGCATAGCCGTTCCAGGAATGGTCGAGTTGGGTGTACGCAGGTAGCAACATGCCGAAGCCGACCCAAAAGTGACCGATAGTTCGCACGATTGAGGTGGTGTGCTGCCAGGACTCGCTGTACACAGTCCGGAGCCTTATGGCTTTTCCGGTCTGGCATGGCTACGGTGCCAGCAACTGTGTCAAATATAAGACTGAGAACTTGTTGATGGGATCTCCAAGACGTGAACGTTTCTTCGTTTACGGCGTCATGTCCGAGCACCGTGATCACGTCAAGTCGAAGTGACTGCTCAATGGCCTCACAATTGGTATCAACATCGCTCGCGACATTAATATGATCATCCGCCCAGTAATAGCTGAAGGATCCCATGGACCGATAGGGGTTGACGGATTAGCCATACAGGTACGCGATTGCACCCCCCAACGAAATCGTAGCTTGATGGAGACCCATACCAGCCGACGTGTCAATTACCAGAGCGTTGTCTGTGACGAGACGTCCTCCGAAGAGATAGGCGCCCTCGCGATGAGTACAACCATTGCCGAAGGCGGATGCAACATCACCCGGTTGCAACTTGACCGCGGCCTCTGGGTGCTGCTGTTGTTGCCAAAGGACCTCGGCAACTATCGCATCGCACGCCTCAAAGATGGGGATACAGATACTGGCCGTATTAGTAGCGTCGTTAATCGATGTGCCCTCAGATTACGAGAGGTCATGTATGACCCTGCCTGTGGTGAGCGGGTCAGCATCACCTTTGTCTACCACCCCGAACGGGCTCACATGGACCTCGAGCCAAAACTTGAGAATGTCGAGGTCGAGTACAAAGCAACGCCATTGGTCTTGCTCTTTGCGAATGTTCTTCACTAACACCGAGTATCGCTCGTCTGCCGATTTGTGGTTTGCCGGATAATTGCGCTGGCGAGGAGCATCGCCCGAAAGAGGTGACACCGGAGGCAGCGATATCGATCAACGCGTCTAGATGAGGGTATTCCTGGCACTCATCGTGAATAATAGCAGGTACCATGCGTTTGGTTGGACGGTAATCGTCTGAAGTCTGGCCACACATGAGCTCCACAAACTGGGGAAGTCGAATACGTGTTCGCCACGCAAATTTTGATAGCACGCGCTGAGGACTTTGTTTAGTATGGGCTTCCCATTGATCGAGGTTGGTGATGAGCTGGCAGGGCAAGTCCCACCCGACCGAGTGCCGCGTCGATGTTCTGCATGCGGATGTGTTCCCAAAACCCCGCACTAGTTTCCGCGTTCGAAGCAAAATGCCGCGTAGCCGCCGGACTCGGTGCAAGCCGACCCCGATTAGGATGAGTAGCTGTGCGGCACCCGCAGGAGCGATACGATGGAGTCGGCACTGCCGCGCCACGCTGCTCTGAAGCTGCTGCCGAAGCACGTGTGATCAGCTGGTGACTCGGTATTGAAGCCGCTCGTACGACTGGAGGCACAGACGTAGAGTCGTGATGCTGTGCGTCGACAGATTGGTTGCCGACGTGCTGCTCGGACGGCGAAGGAGTGCCATGGATTGACGCAGGTTCAGGGGAACGCCATGGGGCGGTTCCAGCGCGACACAATGACCATGTGGTGCCTTGGTGCATGCCGACATGATGGTGCAGGCAGAGGTCGCAGTCATAAACCCTGGCAGCACGCCGTCTGGAACAGACGAGCATGCTGCACGGGGGGTTATACTAGACAATAGGGTGGAGTCGCTTGCATAGCTAACAACTTATGTATTGCGCTCGAGCACCGAAGTGCCGACGAAGGACAGCGCCTCGGCCTCTTCATGCATGGTCACGACGACAGGGTTGGCGGTGCTCAGAGCTGTAGTTGCGCTCAATGATGTCGTGAAGCTCGCGGGGAAGGCGGTCGTCCCAGTGGTGCGTGCAGCGCTGATGGACGCACCGCTCCGTGCTGCCACCGTAGCACATGCCGCCAGCGAAGATCCGGAGACACGGCTCGCGGTCATCACGGTCGCGCGGAATCAGACGCTAGATATAGTCTGGCATAATAGATGTCCGTGTGACCGGACCGCGGCGCGGTTGCGTTGACGAATGTCGAGACGGTGGCTCTGAGTGAACGCCCTCAGGGGCAGTTGAAGAAGTTTTCGCCATTCGCAGGGCGAGTCTGTTGCGTGCTGCTTGCCAGTCGGAACTGTGGTAGGCAATGGCGCGTACGGTGTCGCAGAAGTTACGCCACCCGTGTGGCGAATTCACAAGCAGGTGGACCAAAACACGACACAGGAACTGATTGGTGTACAGCAGCGTGAGCGTGAAGCGTTCAGGTGTGTTGTTGTCGCGCTCGAGATTTGCCAATACGAACCGCTTCACACATGACAGAAGGTGGCGCACGTGGTCGTACCACAGCGCGTCGCCGAGCGAGATCAACCCACCAATAGCTGCCAGCAGATCCTCATAAGTTGGGCACCAAGCGGCCGTTTCCAGCAGGGACGCCCCAGCACCGAAGTTGGAGAAGTTGGCGTTGGTCGAGCCCCGCCGAAGCTACTCCAGCTCCGACTGAGGACGGAAGTACATCACGGTTAGTTCTCGGGAGCCGAGGCGGCCGCTGTACAAGGTCATTAGTATCGCTGGTGGTGCATCACACCGGTCGCACTCAAGCTCTTGCATATGCAGCACAAAGGACATAGGCAACATCCACCTACCTGCCTCCGTATTGAGGTCGCGGAACATGCGGTGCGCGACGAGCTGGTGTGCAAGAGGTTAGTAGTATTCACCATTCACACGGGCCCGCGGCAGCTGAAAGCTATCACACCGGAGCTCGCAGATTGCCGACAGCGGCATATCAGCGGGGATGCCGGGAGGAGGCAAGGTCCATGAAGTTGACGCGGGTTGCAGGCGGTCAGCCGATGTAGTAGCGTTATCCCTTTCCTCGATCGCAGCTGTGAGCGATGGGTTCTGGGCTGATCGGGACGGCTGCAAGCCGACCGTACGAGGCCGCAGCTCGCGGCGTAAGTCAGTAAACACCTCGAACAATTTGCTGACTTTGGCAGCAAGTGATAGGCGCTGCACTACCAATGGCGATTCGGACGTATGGTCGTCCGGCGAGTATGAACGCAAACTCGTCTAAGTTGAACGCCGTGGATGGCGGCGCTAGACGAGACGGGAGGGCGGTGGAGCCCATTGGCTCAACAATCTCGGCAGCGTCGTCTGCAAGCACGCCTAGGGTCGCTTCAACGTCTGGTAAACACCGCGGCTCCGTGTCACGCGCGACAGCGCTGCCCCCTCCCAGCGCACGAATTCCGACAGTCGACGGAGCAGGCTGAACCTCCGTGCTTGGTGGCGTGGCCGCGGGTGGTACCGCCGAAGCATTGATTGACGTGCAAGAGATTGGGCGGATGGTTGGGCTCGCGACGGCGACACCGGAAGCTCACCAGCGGTGTTGAGCGACGATGGGGTGGTCGGTGACGCTGGGTTCACCGGTGGTACTAGGGTACCAGTCTTATGCATCGTCTTACGGGCCTCAACGAGTTCAGCACCTCTCTCGGCGCCAACACGCTTCACCTTCCGAGTTGCCGCCCGCAGCACGCGCACGACCTTCTTCGCACGGTTGCGATGCGCTGGAGCGACCAGGCGATGGCGAGATCGCCTGCGAAGGGGCATCCCTGTCGTCCACCAGTATGACCTCGGTGGTCGACGGCGGACCGCGAGCGGCTACGCCCGGTATCGTGGTGACACCGCCCGGCGATTCGGCAGGCAGGGCTGCAGCCTCCGGAAACGAAGTCGGTGGCTGAGATGGGCTCACCGAGGCGGACTGCGCGCTGGCCGTTGGTGCTGTCGGTGCCGAGGGACGGGGTGAGACATCAGCCACCTCGCTCAACGGGTTGGACGGAGCGGACGAAGACATTGTCGGTGAACACTGGAGTTGTTGACGGTAGAAGGGTAGTTCTTGGGCAGTGAAGCTACTTGAGCTGTCGGGAGAAACTCGAGAACTGAATTCGGCTTGGCAACCCGCTGGAGCTTGCATTCCAGGCCATTGAACTCTTGCACGACGAAGTGCAACCCGATTTGCTGCTCCTCAGGATGGTGTGTTTTACTCCTACAATCTCGGAAACTACACTTCTTGCCGCTACCGGCAAGAAACACAAGATACGAATTCCGGCAGTACATGATCACCATCGAAGTAAGCATTCTTCTACAGGTGCTTCATGTAGGTTGCATCAGTCGTGAACTCCTCGTGAACTCCTCGTGGAAACGCACGTTGCGTCCACGGGCCGTCGTAACCATAGCCGTCTTCAAGTCCAAGAACTTGTAGCCCAAAGTAGATTAGCTGTAACCAAACAATACACAGATCCGTACTTGCGGTTTCAACTTCTTCTTCTTCTGCCTTGTCTCGGGCGGTACGCGCACGTGTGTAACGCAGCCTCAAGTTCGCAGGTCGTCAATGTCCGGTGCCGACCTGAACAGTGAGTGATGTGGCGACACAAACCCCAATGGCTTCGTAGACAGCCAATTTAGCGCTGTCACCACGTGTTGAAGCGCCTCTCCCCACAGAGTGTTAGGCATGTGCGTGGCCGTCAGCATAGCCCACACACGCGGCAACACAATGCCGATTGCTGTCTCGACGATGCCGTTCTCTTGAAAATAATACGCGTTCGTGTACTGCTGCACGATTCCGTGTTTATCATAATAGACAGCCAGCTCGTTGCTCATGAACTCGCCACCTTGATCAGAGTGCAGGCGTTTAATCTTCAGCTCCGGCAGTTGGGTTTCCAACCTTGGCAACAGCACCTTGATGTACCACGTAGCTTCGCGCTTTTGTTTCAGCAAATACGCCCATTGTTCCTCGTAGCCTCATCAATAATGAACAGGAACATTGCCACTCCATCCGCTGTCTGCTCATTGACTGTACAGGTGTCCATCATGAGAGTATTGAGCGGCTCGGACTTCCGCAATGGAACCCGTGGATGACTCATGCGTTGCATCTTGCTCGCAGGCCACGCAACACACTCGTAGGGAGTGAGACCTTTTGCATTTATCTTAACTCCAACATCGAGCTTGGTCGACACAGCTTTCCCCGTGTCCATGCTCATGTGACCGAAGCGTAGGTGCAGCAACTCTATAAACTTCTTCATGTCCATGTATTGCTTCAATGCTGCCATCACCATGACTCCAGTCACTCATTCTCCATATATGCAATAGATGTTTTCACGCATCATAACTTCAAAGTGGTGCCAGGCTTGTCAAGCCAGGCCGTCTGCAGGTATACCAGACTAATGATGTTTACCTTGACAGTCGGGGTGTACACCACGTCGTCCAGGAGATGACCATCCAGCTCTCCAGTTGCCTGGTTTACAACACACAGTACACACAGTTGCATGTTCAGTCGTACCATTGGCAAAGTCAAGTCGACTAGGCTTGCCTTAGGGTTGACAGGTCCCCACAGACATTCGCCTGAGATCCCGAGTCACGAATCCACTCCACTGAACTAGCATCGTCAGTGTGCATACATTGACTGTGCTCCATAGCATCCGCCAGTCGTGGTTCGCTACGGCGTGCAGCACCGTTCGGCTGGAAGTCACTAAGCGATGAGGCGACATACCACGCCCAGACTGCAGTCCATCGCGCCCACGCTGTTGTGGCAGCTGAGGTCCGTAGCGCCTCAGAGGACCACGAAAGTTCGAGTCCCCACGCCGGCCAAATGCACGTGGTAGCGGGGGATTGCGTCGTGGTGGTTCACATGGCGGAGATCCAGACTGCCCACGAGGTCGCGATCGACTATGCGCCCGCAGTGGCGGTGATCAACTGCGTCTCGGTACTCATTGGGGTGACCCAGCAGGGCCAAAGTCACGTGGACCAGAACGGCCAAAGTCACGTGGTGGTGAGCGACTGCGTCCCCGCTCATGCGGAGGCAAAGCAAAGCCTTTACGAAGTCCTCGGTAGCCACTTAGTTGTTCAGGATATCCGTAAGGTTCAGGTCCATGACGTCTGAACGTCTCCAGCGATAGCTATCCCCTGGTGCAGGTGAACCCACTCGTAGTCCATCTCGAATGCACCATGGTTGGAACGTCGACTCACTACTCAAAAAGATCTTCAGTCCTTGACCCAGGTAATACAGCGTCTTCTCCCAATTGTATTGAGGTCCAGGCTGCTGATAGCCCACCCACTGGCGCTGCACTTGATTCATCATGAGTGTCTGTTCTGCTGTTGACGCAACAACAGCAACTCGCAGGCACTTGAGGTTGCAGGTATAGTTGCTGCATCGTCGCTGGCAAGTAGATTGAAGCAGGTTGAATCGCCACACGTAGCACTGACGTTATCATCACTGCTGCTACTAGCAGGGGATGTCAGCGAGTAGACGGGAGACGACGTCGATGCTGACGTCTCTCCACCGGTCAGGTCCACCAGCGTACTCAGGCTTGACGGTGCGCACAGCAGAAGTCCTATCAACAGTCCTTGCTGTGCACCAGCATCACGCGTCCCTTGAGCTTGACGCACAGATCCAACGAGAGGCGTCGGTGGTCGGTTACCTTGCTTCTCCGCCAACTTCTTCGCGAGATTTGTCCTGAGCGGTTTGTCGGTGCGCGCAGTGCACTCCGCATACCAGTGTCCATCAGCATGACAATTGGCACAGTTGGTCCTTGGTTTCTTGTCTCCTCCACTCTTTCCTCGCTGGTGCTTGGCACGCTTGAGTCTCTTCATTGACCTTGTCCCTGGCCAGCGTTGACTTGCGCCACATGCATCGAACGCGGCACAACTTGCTTGTCTGCGACGACAACTAGTCTCGGCCGATCGCAGGCACTGCAAGGCCTCGGCCAGCGTCATGAATTACCGGTCGTTCTGTTAGATTCCGTCGACATGCTCGCGCACAAGGTCGCGAAACACCAACACGCTGTTTGAGATGAGCAGGCTAGCATGCTGTCACTCCTCAAATTATCCATTCGCTTGACGCAAACAGGGTCACCTTGCGACCCATGACCTCAACGTAGGCCGTGACGGACTCATTTGGTTGCAACCGATGGGTAACCGAGTCTTGCAGCAGGCAATCAGGATTGATACCGTCACCAGCCTCGAAGTGCTGAGTCAATGTAGCGTACAGCATAGACGGCGCATCCATGTTGTCACGGATGTCGTCCACCTTAAACGTCGTCCTGAAGTCCACGGTTAACAACAAATGCCAACGCGGAGAACACCTTGTTCTTGCGCGTCTCGTACCACACGGCGTACTTGGGCCGACGCAAAGCTTCGTCAGCGTCGTAGCACTCGGCTCCGTACGTGACGTCGCCAAGCGTGCACGTGTCAAAGTGCAGATTCACCTCGCTCTTCCACGCCTCCTAGTCCCCTTTAGCACACAACTTGGGGATCTTGGTGCCCGGCGAGTTCCTCAACGCCTTGGTGTACTCTAGCAGCCCTAGGTCGTCGTAGCGGCTACCCGGATTCATGTTATCCAGGGGTGCGTCAGCTCAGCGAGGCCTTCCTTGGTCTCTTCCGTAGTTCACGTCGCTTCTTTCGCTTGGTGTCGGCGGCGGCGGATTCTCGATTGGCCTGGCTTCGGTTATGTTCGGTGCAGAATGAAAGTTCTGCATACCTTCGAGCAACACGCGCATCAGGGGTCGCCCACCTGGAATTCCAGCCAACGAGTGGGCCAGATGGTCTGCCTCGGGGTGTAACAGGATCATGCCATCTTGATCGATCGTGTGACAACCTTCGACGAACACGCGGGCGATCTGCACACTTTTGGCGAATCGTTGCGTTGCTTGATCTTGAATCATCGAAACTTGCTGGTTCAGCGATCCGTTGTTTTCACCAGTCACAGCTGCCTCTGTCGAATGCTCGCCCTGATTGAGCAAATGGAGAGCAGGGTGCGTCACCGTGCTCTCCAACTGTCAGTCACTCCTCAGCGTTGGTGCCATTGGAAAAAAGTAACACTTAGAAAGCAAATAGCAGATAGCAATCAATAGGAAGTACGTAATCACAGTAAATGTCGGGCGCAAAATACCACGACGGGTGTACTGGTGGCTTGGGTCGAGGTCGTACAGTGCTCGCAGATCCGCAAAAGCAGAAGTGAGTGAGCTCGACATCCACTGGCACACACGCCGCACCGCAAAGATGTATTGAAGCATACAAAGACATCATAAACCGATAAGACAGCTAAGTCATTCTCATCACGTTTGCACGATGTTACGGTCGCTGACCGCCAACAATGTCCTCGCCATACAGTGTCTGGTATTGCACTCACACCATGTGTGCACCATGCACACAGGCACGCAGCCGAGCAGGAGGTTGCGCGCCGCACCGACAGGCGTAGGATAGTGTTCAGGATGGGCTCCGCTGGATTCATCCTGGATACTGCAAGTGTCCTGGGCTGTGGCTGAGGAGTCGGGCACTGGCACTGGACACTGGCAGTCCGTATCACCGCTCGCCAAGGATCTGTCCCCTCCCCCCCATCAGCCAGTAGCTGCTGTTCCTGCCGATCCATCCTATGGACCAAGGTATGATTGCGTGGATCAAGAGACGTGTGCTGGGGGACTGCGGTGAAGAGGCCGTATGGAAGCTGTGTTGCGAGATGGACCACTTCACGATCGTAGCCGCAGACGCAATTGTGTGGTGCAACAACGCGTATAACGCCTAGGACGCCAACACTATCAAGGCTTGCTGACGACACGCTGGATTGTACGTTGATCGGACTCAGATTAGGGACGTCATTAGCTAATTTTTGTAGGTCCCCGCTTCTATGACAATAGATGCGCTCTAATTGCTTGATACTACTTAATAATAAGAATTGTTACATATCCGGGGTTCCTTATTCATCCCCCTCCCTCTATACACTGTACTGATCTAAACTAGCCTAAACGTCCTAATATATATTACCAGATTCTAGAGAATTTGTCCTAAAATTAAGACAATTACTCCATGGTGATGTATCGTTCGTTAGTGAATATAAGTCAGTTTGGTTGTGTACCATCGGTGCTGCTGGTGCGAAGTGCCCGTCCAACGAAGGCGAGCGCGCATAGCCGTAGCAAACCCGCGCGGTATTAGTATCCGTTGTGGAGGAACCGACCTAATTACTGTTCTAACAACTATAAGATACTGCAATAACCTGCTGAACGGTCTGCTAGAGATTAAACCAACGTTTGGAAATTACCTGGGTAAGTCTACAGTTAAATATGGAGTTTGGTTTTGTGACTAACTATTTACTCTATTTCGCTTTTGTAGAACCGAACGCTGACATTGTTCACTCCCCGGAATTAGAGTCCGGGGTGGTGAAGGTACTTGGGGGGCCAAACCAAGCGACTTACTCGCTCTGAGTGAGCGGTGCTGCAACCTTTCCTGCGACCGGCCACGAAATCTGTTGTCGAAGCCGAGGTCACCAATATGGGTTTCGCCGACAAAATGCTGAAGCGCCGCAAGGTGGACGACGCTCCAAGTTCGTACATATTACAGGATGCAACTCCACCGACGTCCAACATCGTCGAGCGCCTGTTCAGTGTGGCTCGCATGGTGCTTCGTTACGAACGGAACTGTCTGTCGCCGCAGACATTTGAAATGATCCTGTTTCTGAAGGTCAACGACAAGTACTGTGACGTGGCAACAGTTGACGCATGTATCTAGGCTGATATTCGTACACTTAACTGATAATTTACTTTGCAGTGAGCAGGTTCCAATTATTTATTCTGTTGATGTGATATCGCCCCACGATATCTATTGTTGCCCTTCTTAGAAATAGGTATAAATGATATTTTCGGGTTCCCTGCCCGTACCTTCGCTGGTGTGCCGTTCCTCTGGAAGTTTTCGAGAGAGGCCATCATCTTAGTCAACGACAAGGGGTATATTCCACACCCTTGGAATCCCACTTCAACATTCACGCCGAAGCGACAACCCTGCCATGTAGGCCCGCCAGCCTCAACGCGCTCTCCTTCGGTATACTGTCGTTGCCATCCGCCCCAACAAATATGCTGACTAGCGCTCTAAGCTTACACTTGAATGAGCCAAACACGGCCACATCCAGCGGCTGGTAGAGGTGGGTTGCGTTGGATGGCAACGATACCAGCCGTTTATGCAGCTCTTGTTCTGTGTCCCAAAACTTGAGCAAGTAGTGCGCTGAGCAGCCGTCATAATCAGGAGCAAAGGCCGCTGCGTATCAACAGGGACGCTAGCTTCAAAAACCTGAAGCCATGGGGCGAACAGCTCAGCATTCATGAAGCCTGATTCTGTTACAGTGACCGCTTCTTCAGGCACGGTGCAGCGGTCCAACACGTTCAGCTTGACAGCCTTGACGGGGTGAATGAATACCGGCGGAACCAACACGCCACTGGCACTGCCGCAGGCAACTATTGTGAGATGGAAGCTTGTCGCGACCTCCGACGTCCACACATTTCGCGACCACGAGCTGCAACCACGGTCTTGGAGTTCTTCTTCGATGCAAAGCTTGTCTCGTCCATGTTGAAGACATGGCATGCTGGAAAGCTGTGTTTTTCGTACGCTGTAGCTAACGTAGTGTGGAACAACGTGACGTCATCAGACGTGACGCTGTTCCTCGTCTTTGAAATGGACTGAGCTGTCCGCTCAGATAACTGGGGGAATCGCTGCATGAAACGCTTGTACCAGCCATCGACGACAACACGTTGGTAAAGCAAGTTGGAGATTTCGCTTGCTTTGTTGATGGTCTCTTGCCGATCTGCTGGACGAAGCACTTGCTGTCGACCGAGAACCCACTCGTAGATGTTGATCTTTGCTTCTTCTGGCAATAGAGATGCCGGACCCTGCCTCTTGCTAGCCCGCAATATGCCACGTTTCCCCGCAGCTACCCATGTAGCGAGCGTCCGATAGTGCACCCGCTGGTCTTGCTTGTCTTCAGTATTGAAGCTCCGCTAAGAACTTGAGCGACCGCGTCGTCGACCTGGGTGCCTGTGTCGCTTGAGCGTGTCGACGGTATCGGACGAATGGCTCGTGCAGCTCGAGCAGGTCGGTTGGTTATGCGTTCTCGAAGGAAAATAAGTTTTGCCCAATCATAATCATCCACTTAGGTTACGGTAGTATCAGTGGTAGATATGCCGTTTATTTGACGTCAAACTTTGGTTTTGGAGTCAACATGGCAAAGGGAGATGCGCCCCCGCTACAAATTCCTATATGTTTGGCTGCACTAAACTGGCCGAAGGCTCGATTTGGTATTCCCTTTTCAGAGAACTATCAAGCCAACTTAGAGGCCTGCCAGAAGCTATAAAAATCGATAGGATAGTCCGAACCGTGAGCTTTTGATCGGAACGCGAGCTACTTCCGAGTTCATTTTGGAGACTTCCGAGTACCCGTTTGAGTAAGGTTAAGACCACTACACATCGGTCCAGTTCTAGGGTTTATCCCTTTACAGTAGACCACTTGCGCGTTGGCTCTCGCCTGCGGACTTAGCGACGGGGGGGGGGGGGGGGGGGCTCTTTCGCATCGCTCGGGGGGCGCCGCAGCGCGGCCTGCCGCACCCCGTCGTACCTTACGCTAAGTCCTCGGCATCGGCCAGGCGCGATGTCTGGGGAAAAAATATCGGGTTGCAGCGCTCACTTTGCTCGCTCGCTTGGACAGCCCAGCTTAACCGTCGGGCGTTGGCAACCAGTGAACGCACCGAGTGAGTCTCGCCCTCGCCTGAAGGGTCGCCACTGAACTTTTCAGTCCAGAACATGTCAACCGAACTCGATAGTTGTCTGGGGTTAGGTATTTACTCGTAAGTCTCCAAAATGCACTCGATAGTATGCCCCTTCCTTTTGATCGCGCCCTCCGTTTGCCAAGTCTATGACGAGTTACAGCACAACGTCTGAGTCGCATCGGATATTTGCACTAAACTGACCATCGACCTTATAATAAAAGGAGCGAGTTAAGGCCATAAATCTCAGTTCGGACGAGGTTTTGCTAGCTGGAGTAACCGAAATTTTTGATTTTCCATCACGACGCGGACTCGTTCCGAAGGACGGGTTTGACGAGTTCTTCGGTCCATTCGGCTCGACCCGTACTTTTGCTTTTTGCACCTGCTGACGTGTTCCAGCCTCCATTACTGTGTGGACTCCTTTAAAGTGTGTCCCGCACATATTGCGGTCCATTTGCACGCTGTTGCTTCCCAAAGTATTCTTGAGGAATCGGATGACACACAGGTAAGCGAATGCTGGCGAGACCAAAAGACCTCAAGTGACGAGCACGAAATAGCAGTGAGTCAATTTTAGAACCCCAGACTGAGGGAAATTCAGATGCAGAACACAGAAATCTGAGAGTATCTGCAGTAAATGATTTATGTCAATGCGCCAGGGATCGGGGAATTTTTTTTGGAGCAATAATCAATACAATAGTGGGAACAATATTTATTATTGAGTCAAACACCGGAAAATAAATACAAAAATTGGACAATATAGTACCAAAAGTGACATCATAAAAAAACTATGGTGAAGCAAAAGGACGAGCTAGAGTCCTCCTCTGACAACTGCACCAAGAATCTTGCAATTCCAACCAAGTTGGGTGTGCCATTGATCGGGTGCGCCAGCCACTGGCTCAACCTGTCCGATACATCGTATTGCCCACTCACTCACTTTTTGAGAATGCGGTATTAAGGTGGCCAACGGTGCGCATTTAGGCCCCGCTGAGGCTAAAATTGCGTCGCTCACCTGCCAGTTGTTGGTGAGAAGCGCATGAAGAGCCTCACTCCACACTTCGCTACGTCGGTTTGTAAGCGGACACGGTGCCGCGCAGAACAAGGAGGTCCTCTGCCGTCAACGACCCACCGCTAACAATGATCCCACCAACTAGCAACGCCAACGTGCTCTTGTTCTCGCAGACGAAACTGTGCTTGACTCCACAGCGAGGACGGCTGATATGCTAACTTTGAGTTGCTCACCTTTTCTCCGAGCAAGCAGTGATATATGGAATGCGAGTACATTTGTGGAAACTGCATCGAGCGAGTTTGGAGGGATGGTTACTTGCATGACAATATATTCCCCATATTGTTAAATAATTATTATTGTTTTAGGCATATTGAACGTACTATTATGCAGGCGAGCAATCACTCGTAAAATAAAACATTGTATTTTCCGATCCCTGCAATGTGCATCTACCCTGCACATTTTATTTTTTCCCCCTTGGTTGTCAAGCACCTTGGATTACTTCAGTAGTCGTAAATAAGGTTTACCATCCTGTCGACTAAGCGTTCTCTCCGTCTTGACAGTCCTTCCTACATGTCGGTGCGAGTGCAGGTCCAGAGTTTCGAGTTGAAGGCCAATTCGTCCCCCACCAGTTGCTTCCAGCTCTCATGGGTCTGCTGGATCACATCAACTGCAAAGTCCCTCGGCTGGGCTTCACCGTTAAAGGCAAAGTCGCTGGGCGGTTTGCCGTCCGGGATCTTGTAGTCGCGAAACCAGTGGTGCACCTGCGAAACCACATCGTGCAGCGGCGTCTTACGGAGGTCCCTGAGATCGTTGATATGCTCGGCCAGAGGGTCGTTGACGTTGATGGCAATGACCTTCCAGTCCGTTTCTCCCCCGTCAATCATACCTAAAACCCCAAGCACTTTGACGGGGTAAATCTCTCCGATACTTGCTACACGACTGCCGATCTCGCAGACGTCGATAGGGTCGTTATCCCCTCCGTGTTTAGTAGCAGCGTCCACGTGGTTAGGGTCCTCCCATGTCTGCGGCAAGCAACCGTAGTTAACCAGTGACGCGCTGTGGTAGAGGCGAGGCGCTCCCTTCCGCTCGTCGTGCTTGATCGGGTTGAACTCCTCGTCGCCTGCGATCTCCATCTTGTCTCGTGAACCCTTTGGAATTTCATTCACAAAGTGGAACACGGCGGAGTTATCAACTTCCTGAGGGTGGGCGAGTGATGAAGGCGCGTAGAGAGGCACGTGGTGCCACGGCGACTGCTTGCGCCCGAGCTTGTCGTAGAAGAAATAGCGGCAGTCGAGAGTGCCAGGCTGGCCATCGCGACGAACGGTATGCTAGGGAGGAGGGAACACAGATGAGTATAACAGTATGGAGGCCGAAGAGAGTGTTGTGTATGACGCACCAGAGACTTGCTGGACGCCGCTCGGACGAAGCGAGCCACGCGCGGACGCAGCGTTGACACGAGGACCATCACTCTGGTTGATAATCGATCAATGTGTCAAAAGGAGCGGTTGACGAGAACCTGTGTAATAGGATACGTAGACCTATCCAAACGCATACTACTACGGTTTCGAATTTTGAACCGCCATTCCGCACTCTGTCGCCTCTTCCTTCGGCCGTGATGGCGACGCTGCTGGACACGACGATGGAGGCGTCGGAGCCCGAGGCGCACGCGTCCTCCCCGCAGGACAACAACCTGCTGCTCTCCCTCTCCCGCCTGCAGGATGCCGAGCCCGAGACCGACGCGCCCGAGGACGAGGACGAGGACGACGACGCGGACTTCCACTTCAACGCGCCGTCCTACTACGACCTCAAGAACCCAGCGCTGGAGCAGCGCTACGTCAACAACGCGGACGGCTACTTCTCGTCCCCGGCGCCGTCCACCGCCACGTCCAAGGCCGCGTCTCCGTCGTCCGTTTTCGAGCACAAAAGTCGAGGAATTAGCAGTAAATCGGGGTCCGCTCCAGTTGCTAGCACAAAGTTGAGTAAAAGTTATCCAGAAGCAGACAATAATCACCCATCGGAAGTGGATACTGATGAGCAGATGGAGCCCGAGCAAGACAAGGTGACGAGTATGTTGGACACGACAATGGCGGGTCCTGAAGAGGAGGAAGAAGAAATTGTGGAGCAGGTGCTGAACAGGAGCAACCTGCTGGACGACAGAGAGGAGAGCTTCGAGGAGGTTTTCAGACACTACGCGTCGTCGTCACAGTCCTCAGCCAGGTCGTCCTACTTGCTTCATGAGCTGGACACGTCCACGCACAGTTCGACGCACGGACACTTCTCTCCTCACAGTTCGCAGACTTCTTCGTCGTCTGCGACCAGAAGAGCAGGGAGGATGTCGCCGGCGGTGTCCGAGCCGACGAATAATAGTGGAGTGCAGGCACCGAGATCGACCAAGAGCAGGTTTTCGGCGGGGGATAGCGTCCCGTCCAAGTTGATGCAGCCGACGCAGTCGTATTTGAGACGACTGCAGGCGGAGCAGAGGATGAGGCAGCAGAACTATATGGAGGATATTCCCGTGGAGGAGAAACCGCATCGTGTGACACGACCTAGAAGCCCCAAGATGCACTCGAAGACGCGGACAGCGAACCCGAACGACCCGTCTCGAATGAGCAGCACGAGTCGAGAGTTGCTGAAGATTCAGGAAGAGCGACTGCACTTGCAACTGGAGAAACTCAAGATTCGAGAGTTTCATGAGAAGACCAAGGTGCAGCGACCACCGACCAACGTGCATCAGCGGTCGACAAAGCAGCTTACGATCCCGCAGACGCCGCATTTCGAGGTGGATAATCGTGTACGACGATTTCATAGTGGAAGCGACAGCAGCGAGTCGGGGCAAGATACAACTCGTCCACCTATTGCAGCGGAGAAGTTGCTTTCCCGTGATTTTGCTCTCCCATTGCCGCCACACTCCCGAGAGACCCGACCCGCTGTAACGGTGAGAGATTGTAAACGATGAGTGCATTATAACTCAGAGACTAACAACGCACACGCGTTGTGTTTGTGGTTTGCTATGTTGTCCTAGCAGACACCGCATGCTCCGCAACTCCATACAGCCGCACGAGCTGGACACCGTCAACCACCAGCCCCAATGTCACGTGAGCAGGAGAAAACCGCAGCTCCAAGTTACAGTCGCCCAAAATTTGGAGGCCTCACCCAGGTATGCTGTTCAAAGGAGTGTTATGTCTCTGCTACTGCCGTATCTAACGTATCGAATTTTGCTCTATGTAACAGCCAATGACCCCGCAGCTGGAAACAAGTCGACGAGCAGCGACGCACCGCCGACCGGTTGAGGTTATCGATCACGACGCCGAAGAGCTGGCCAAAAAGTTTCACGCTCGGCCATTGAACAAAAATATTCTCGAGCCGAAATCGTACCCTCGCTACTCTCCTGCAAAATCGGACAGCAAAGCTCGCTTGACACAGCCGATGGCGCCGAAGTTGCCCACAAGCTCGCGTTCAGTTACCCGCCCAGGCGCCTCGGGGCGTGCTGCTTCCGTTGCCGCTGAAATGGAGCGCCACCGCAAAGAGCGCGAACAACAGTTGAAAGCGCGCCAAGCTGGCCACGCTACCCAGCAAAAGTCGGTGCCACCGCCTGTTCGCCGGCCTGTGATCCCTGAAACCCCACCGCTAAAAAGCATCCAGCTTCATCGAGAGTACCAGGAGAACTTCCGCCGCAAAATCGAAGCTGAAGAGGAGGAAAAGGAGAAGCAACGTCAATTCAGAGCTAACCCCATGCGTGTAACCTCAACGCCTGCGAGGTTCGAGGGCTCAACGAAGCCAGTCACTGAGGTGAAACCATTTGAGTTACCAGGGGAGCGCTATCTCGAACAAGCCCGCGAGCGCTTAGAGCAAAAACGACGCGAGGAAGAAGAGTGCCTAAAGTCATCAGGCACGTTTCGTGCCAAACCTATGCCGGTGTTCGAGTCCGATAGCGTCCATGTAGTGCCCAGCACTAAACCTCTCACTCATACTGAGTCCCCCATGCTGGCAACTAAAAGTCGAGCTACGGAACGAGCTGCTTTTGACGTTGCCGAGAAAGAGCGTCACGAACGAGAACAAGCATTTCGTGAACAG